>JABGLZ010000789.1:0-34507 GCA_014705045.1 Colletotrichum theobromicola
GAATCTCATTTCCGGCCAAAACAACATCACCGGAAAGACAATTATCAAAATTCCATTCATTGCCCAGAAAATTCCCAGCACTTTAGAAAGGCACTGCGAAGCAGACATCTCATTCCACCCCTGGAAGAAGACACTCGCTGCCCATGAACAAACTACAAAGGTTGTAAAGAATGGTTCGCGTCATCGCTGTCTCCCCAAAAGCCACTCCTCATCCTTCTGGGCGATTCATCATCCAAACTTTCCGTCCGAATGTTCCGTTGCGTTTCAATCAATCATCAAGGCTGACCATGCTGGTGGTGGTAGGATCAACATCGCAGCCAGAAAACAGCTCCTGCAGCAACCTCTTGCCACGTTCAATAAGCAAGTCATTCACCGGTCCGTTGCGAACCAGGAACGTCACAGCAGCATAGTCGCGGCTCGAGGCGGTCGTGGTCTTCTCGTTTCTGTGGATGGCTGGAATTTGTGGGCGGATTTGGGGTGCTGAAGCAGGTCGGAATGAACCAGTCGTTGCAGGTTGAAGATCGAATTCAATGACCTCGGGCCAG
This sequence comes from Colletotrichum theobromicola, assembly GCA_014705045.1. Lineage (NCBI taxonomy): Eukaryota > Fungi > Ascomycota > Sordariomycetes > Glomerellales > Glomerellaceae > Colletotrichum > Colletotrichum theobromicola. The sequence goes on from JABGLZ010000789.1 coordinate 546, forward strand.
TCGGACGCGGAGGCCCGGGGACGTATCTGGGCGGTGGGCTGACGCGAAGTTGTTGTGTTGTGATTTTTTGCCTGGGGCCGGATACCAGCAACCTCATCATCGTCGATATCGAGCGCGACGACCGAGTCGTCTGATGAGGAATTGGATAAGTCGTTGTCATTGTTTGTGGAAGCGTATGATCCATCGGAGCTATCTGTGTTCGAGAACCACGTCAGCCGCTGTTACCCAGAAAAGATTTGAATGGACAAACCGTCAGTGGGACGACAGCGAGCAGCTGTCTTACTCTTGGGCACGGGATGGGACGCTTGAGTGGGAGTTTGAGGCGCCGGTGCAGGGCGTGCATGAGGTGTCAATCGATGAGGCTTTCCGGGTTTGGGAACCTTTTTGGCCCGACGCCTAACCTTCTTGCCCGGTTCGTGAAGCTGGAGTTTGGCAGGTTGCTTCTGGCGAGACATTATGTGAGCCAAGCGCGACCAGTGCGATGCGGATGGGTTTCCTTGGGAAGGTGCAATTTGCAATGCGAAGCCAGTTGAGGTTGGGGAGAAGTCCAAGTAAGGGGGTGGTAGGTGTCCGACTTTCGGTGAGTGGTGGGCTTTCAGCGAAGAGGTTGGAAGTTGCCAGACGGGGCAAAAATGGAGTGAGATTGGAAGAGTGTCAGTCGCCTGCCTGGCAAGGTGTCTGCCTTCCAGAAAGGGGGAAAGAGCAGGTTCTCTCCTCGTCCAACATTCTCAACTGCTCTTTCCCTGCAATTCTGGTGCTGAATTGCCCGCAACGCGGTTTCCAGGCAACCACGCCACTATTCATCTTTGTGCTGAACCATCACATGGAATTCGACTATTGTAGCAATCGCAACAACTGTGCGACAGATCTCTAGTATTCCGCTTGACAACAACAGACCACTTTCTTGTGTCAAACACATATCGATACCGTTTCCTGGCAAAGCATCCTCGTCCGTCTCATTATGTTCTGATCCTTGACTCTGAAAGGTCTCCGACCCTCCTCAATACTCCTCTGTTTCCATCGGTCATGTCATGAGCGCTGTCTTCGTCGTCCTAATCATCGTCCTCATTGGCTCTAAGCGCGGGTCGCTCTTCCTTCGGATTTCGAGTCTCTGTCGGTCATGGCTCGGTGTCCGTGGTGACCCACTAGGCCAGCCCGTACCTGCCTCCGCCCGAACCTCGGCGAGAGGTCTCGAAGGCCGGGATATGGGTGAGCAGCTGCAAAGAACCCGTGAAATCCGAGACGCGATCAGCCGCGGAAATCGTTGCTTGCTGGTAGAGGCCCTCAGCCAAGTCTACTCCTTCTCTTTGTGATGTGGCACTTTTGCGCATTGCACCGATTTAGGTGGGCAAGAATTTCTGCGAATCGCTCTCCTGTTCAGAGAAGCTCTGGGGGAAGGCAGCGATGCCGGCTACAATGGCAATTGCCATGAAGCAAAGGCTAATGAAGACCCAGATGAGACCCCAGCATCGGGATGAACCACCGTATCGCTGAGCAAAGACGCTTGCATCCGAACTGTTCACTTTTCGCATGATGAGGTCGTCGCAAATATCCCAAGCGGAGTAAAGAGCGGACATAACTCCGAGAAACAGCTGATGCCGCGTTAGCTTCTGTGGAATTTGGTCCAGGAGCTTGGGCAATACTCACAACAACGAATCTCAAAGCTTGAGCATGAGAAATGAACCATGCAGCAACAAGTAGCCCGACAGCGAGAAGGACCGTCAGAATGGTAAGCCAGTCTCTTTTTCCCCACCACAGAGTGAGCAGGAAACAGACTCCAAGAACCATGGACGCAATCTTGGATGCGTTGATGTTGAAGCCGCAAAAGATGAGCAGGCCTCCGATGAGCGACGAACCCAGATAACCAGCCGGCAGAGTAATAGCTTGAACACCTCTAAAGGAAAGTAGTTAGCCAACCGTTCGAATGGGGAGAGCAGCTTGTTTGTGAAGGCTCTGCCGTCCATTAAGGTCATGATTGGTTGTGCTGTCATCAACAGTACAACACAACACACGATGCCTTAATAAATCACACCACCAGCATGACACAACTCGTAACAGATAGGATTCACGTACCCACGCATTAATGTCTGGCCTCCCCTGATTTCTTTTGTCAGTGATTGATGTTTTTGTGAAGCTTTTGATGATACCTACTCGTTGGGATCGAGTGTGATCGATACAACACGACCGCCGGTACAACACGCGGTGATTGCGTGGCCAAACTCATGGAATGCTACCGTAAGCATCTTAAAAGGCCAAAGAATATTTCGAAGATATGGAACGTTCCAAAGGATGGCGATGGCGACGACGTATGCTGCGATGACACCAAGAGTGACACCCTGCGTTGAGTTGACGCTCAAGTCACGGCGAGCTAGCGCGTGGTGGGTCGCGCGCGCCACTTCCGGCGCAGCTAAAACGGCTGCTCTTTTCCATGCCATGTTCGCGACGGCACCCGCGCGAGCAAGAGTTTGTCGCGCCGTCGTTGGGTGTACTGGCGCCATGATGGGTGAGTCGGCGAGCTGGTGAGAAAGCGAGTGTGGATGTGTGCGTGACAGCGAATGTTGTAGCGACCGAATAGCAGCGGTTGGCGGGCCAAATGCTGAATGAGAGCAAACAGGAAAAAACACAACTTCCGAGCAAGTTTCTCCTGGACCGGATGACTTTTAAAACAGGCGATCGTCAAAGCAATGCACACGCAAAAATACGTAAACAAGCATTACGCGGCGGACGCGGGCTGGGCTGAGGCTGGGCTGCATTCCCCCCGTAATCAGCCCCTGTTGCTCCCCGGGCCCCTTTTTTTTCCTTGTTGGCGACCTGAGTGTGCTGCACTGATGCTGCTGTCGCCTTATGAATAAAGGTTTGGCAGATGAACGGCCCCACTCCGGCGTCCGGCAATGGCCTGCACTGCCACCACGCGACATGTGCCGACGCTGTGCTGAGTGGCTGGCGCTGCTAACGGCGGCGGCGTTGGCCGGCTTAGGTCTTGGGGATCGGGTGAACTTGCCGGCTATTTTTAGGGAAGGCTTGGCCTTAGCTTTGGGAAGAGGCTGGACCTGTGGCTGCTAGCTACTGTGGCTTGCCCTGCAAGTAACGGTCAATGACGCGTTGCTTAGATAAGTTCAGCACTGCTTAGATAAGTCCAGCTTCGGCAACCTGATCTGTGCGCAGCAGCGGACGTGGGGACGTGCACCTGCCTCATGCAGTTGGGCGTTTTAGCTTCCAGAGTTTCACCCAACGGAAAGCTGACGTCTCTCTGCTCCTCACCCAATGTGTTGAGTAAGGTCACGTCCTCGCACCTCAATTACCTAAAGCGAGTACATCCTCAAGAAACGAAGTAGTATGGCTGGCCAAGTATCTTTTTCGAGGCCGGCCGCGGGACGCGGGACGACCAATGGCCCGCTACCCGGCACCCAAGCTCCCGAAGCTCCCAGCTGTTCATCCGTTCCCGTCATTCGCGCCAGTCACTGAAAGCACTTATTTCTGAATCGCTATCGCAATTGAGCCGTCGAATTAACGCGCAACCTAATTCTGTTATTTTGAATACCCTTCCGACCTTTACGTCCAACATGACTGCCGCCGTAGACAGCTCTACCACGCCGCTCAGCCAGCAATATGACACCCCGCTCGGCTTGGCTCACTCCACGATGCAGGCCCTGAAGGACAGGATCAAGCTACACTATGATCTTGCGAGTGATTATTATCTGAGCCTCTGGTACGCTTTCTCCGTGCGAAACTATTTTGAAGGCTGTGCCTTGTCTTGGCCCTGAACTTGGCCTTCAGCGCAGGACAAGAGTAGGGGAGTTCATCCTCTCGTCCGAACATGACTTCGTTGCACCGCCCGATGCCTGTGTGGCAGAACAGCTTTCCTCGGCGACGTTTGGAGCCAATACATGACGTTTGAGTTGGACACTGGCTAACATTGACTGTTTCCAGGGGCGAGCACATCCACCATGGCTACTGGGAGGAAGACTCTCAGACCAAGGAGGAAGCCCAGGTCAACCTCATTCAGCTGCTGCTAATGATCTCCAAAGTAGGCGAGAATAGCACAGTTCTAGATGTCGGGTGCGGCATCGGCGGCACCTCCCGATATCTTGCATCGACGCTGGGGTGCACTGTGACCGGCATCACCATCTCGACCAAGCAAGTAGAGATCGCAAACCGACTAACCAAGACTGAGGCGGCAAAGGGCCAAGAAGAGGACAAGGTGGAGGCTGACGCCGATGGCTTCATCAAGCTTGGTCGAGGCAAAGTGCGCTTCATCGAGCTCGATGCTGAGAAGATGGGTGACTTTTTTGCTGGGCAGGGCGGCTCATTCGATGCCGTCTGGATCAGTGAGGCTCTCAGCCATTTCCCCAACAAGGCGCTCTTCTTCGAGAACACTTTCAAAGTCCTGAGACCTGGCGGCAAGCTGGCATTGGCGGACTGGTTCAAGGCCGAGAACCTGAGCGAGGCAGATTTCAACAACGACATTAAGCCAATCGAGGGTGAGGACATCCTCTACAAAGCTCTTCGTCCGAACCAAGCTGACCGAGTTCTCGCAGACGGCATGCTACTCCCTCCCATGTGCACCCAGCAGGGGTATGTCGACCTGGCCAAGCAAGGCGGGCTCCAGCTTCTCGATGGGCCCAAAGACATTAGCAAGGACGTCGCAAGAACATGGTAGAGGCCCGCACACCACATACCGCACATCTGCCTTAAGGTCGCTGACATCCATTTCAGGGATATTACGTGGTCTCTCATTCAGAATCCCTCACTGTGGGCCTTCGCTTTCAGCCAAGGCCGCGACGGCATCGCCTTTCTGCAATCCTTCCGCGCGATGAGGCGAGGTTACGCGAACGGAACCTTCCAGTACGCTGTGATCTCCTTTGAGAAGCCTGGTGGAAACTGAGATGACGGGCGAGAAATCCAGCACCGGACCGAAGTGATGGATGCGTGGTTCGATGAAAACGATTAGATAAGCTCATGGCAGATGAATGAATTGAGAAGCACGTTGAACCATGCTTGCCTACTCATCTTCATCTCACAGTCTCGACGGTCAACTTTTTGGCGACGATATGCGGTGATCAACCTGTGTTTTTAATGTGGCTCATTGCCAGACGGCCAAATCTTCAAACCCCGCATATTTACTGACGCGATGCGTTACCTGGCGGCGGAGTCTTCACCTTTCTCATGTTATCCGCCCTACGATGGTCTTCAGATATCGCAGAGAATCAGCTGCCAGCCGGGATATCGTTGTCGAAAGAACATCAAGCGAGAACACGCAGGTCTACGTTATAATAATAACACCCACAAAACTGCTACTACATAGCAACTAAGAGTACGGCGTCTGGCCCACAATCGAATGAGAGACGAATGAGAGATTAAAAAAGCACAGAACATGTTTACTATTTCCTTTTCAAGGTCCCGCCAAGTTATCAAACCATTTCCCAACCCATTGAGCTCAAATCAGCAGCTCTGCCAGGCAAAGGAAAGCACCTCCGTTACGGGTGACGTTGAGGAGACGCGCTCCCTACCAAAAACCACTCTACCACCTTCCTGCGCGATGATGCGGAATGTAACATTCAGAATGCCCACATAGCCATCGGTGCCGACGCAAGGCGACGCAGAACCTAGGCGCTGAGCGACAGCCACATTCCGCACAACGGCGCTGGGCCCCGAGGACGTGCTCGTCTGCTTCGTTACCTTGAAGAACGATTTATCAGAATCTTGAGAGACTTCATGCCAACATGACAGGGAAACACAGCTTACCGTATCAGACGCCGTCTCGCTCCAGTAAGCCGCCGTGTAAAAGTCGACCTTGGTATTGGGACTCAGATAGAGCCCGCCGCGGACGACGACGTCCTGCAGCACCAGCGACTTTCCAGACTCGCCCTGGTCGACAAGTAAGTGAACCTGGCAGCTCGTCATCTGGCCAGCCTCAAGAGACTCGCTAAAGTCGGACAGCGTGATGGTCAGGTCGCTGAGGTCGCCGGACCATGTCACCTTGGCATCTTGGGGACAGCCGGGGCCGCTGTGCGTGAGGGATTTGATTCGAGCAGCGGAAGCGGCGGTTGCTGCCAGGGCTAGGAGTAGCGGAAGTAGCATCATCTCTAGTTGAGGTGCTGGAAGGCTCGATATCCACCGGCGCGTCTCTACAGACAACTCATAGTGTACGCGATTCAATGGGTGGACTGCGGCTCCTCTTATACATCTATGGAGCTTAGGATGGCACAGAGCAGGATTTTTGGGGAATTCAGGTCTGGGTCGTTCTTGCTTCGGCCTTTCAGCAAAGAGGGGTCTGGTCTGGTCCGCTTAATATGGCCGTAGCTGGCGAAGGCGGCATCGGTTAATTGGGCACATATATCCAGCAAATTACCCTGGCAGCGAAGACCCAAATTTACCTTTCAGCTTTTAATATACTGACGTCTTATTCATGGTTCTGGACTTTTATTGACTAGTTCTTCGTAGGCTTCAATCTGGATTCCATAGAATCGCCGCCGCCACACTTCTGAATGGAGATCATCCGGAAACACAGACCCACAACAGCAGGCTTCGCGCTGCTTCGGACGACGATGCTCCTGATTGCAAACACAGCACACACTCGTAGTACAACCGTCATATTTCTAGATGAAAGGTGGCTGCTGGTAAACAGTAGATTTACGTATGGTTTGAAATGATTGCAATTCCAGAGAATAATCTATGCGACGGGATGATTCAAACGTCTCCAGCCGCCTACCTCTACAATGCTATGTGCCGCAGATGCTACCCCAAACTCCCAATGATGCTAATGTTATCGTGTGTCGGGTTTGAAAGACCGGAGCCTAACCGAGCTCCTTTATGATGCAACCTTCCATGCAATGCCTCTTCAATGACTACGACGGCTAATCCCAGCTCATCCAATTGGAACGCAAGACATCGTCTTCATCTTTGGGGTGATTGGGCGCAGGATTTATGAGTTCATTTCCCTTCTCCGTCTTGTTTTCCTCGTCCGAGGAGCTCACCCTCCCGTCTACGAGTCAATCCCAAAGTCCTCCCACGGAGTCGCCCACCGCGACGACTTCGCGGCTGCTGATCTCAGGTAGGTCTTTGCCTTCCTTGAGACCTTGATCTATTTCGCCGGAACCTTCGTGGAGCCAATGGCTATCGCTGTATGGCTCCGGGTCCGACATGTCGGTGTGGGACTCAACATCCCCATCGGAGGAATGCAAGTCTGATGTTTCTAGCTCAGTGTGTGATGTTGCCTCGCCTCTCGAACCCGGAGCTAGAGGGTCGACGTCGTTGGCTGGTGTCATGGCTAGGCTGGCGCTGTGTGCCAATGACCCCTCCGAGTGTCGTGACCGGTGTAAAGGAGGCGTCACGGGTTTTCCAAAGTCAAACTCGACAGCCTCGAGATGAGCCGGGTTGATGGGACTAGTCTGAGGTCCCCGTGCCAAAGAGACGTTGAAATGGCTCTTAGCCGCTCTCTTGAGACGAGGCTTGCGAACAAGAACGGGTGACGAGCTTCCGTGACCGTGTCTCGCCCGCATTTCTAGCCGCTCCTCTTCCTCTGTCTCTTCGTCCGTGAGAACGTTTTCCATCAAGCGTCGGTGGTGAGCCATTAGCTGTACACTGCTTCCCGAGCACCGTCGCTGTCGGTTCTTCACAATTTCCGTGTCCAGAGTAAGGGCTGCGGTTCCGGATGGTGCAATCTTTGCACCTCCTGTCGACTTCGGCCATGGCGGCGGCAAGACAATGCCAGTTGTTAGTCGACGCAAATCGACCTGGCTGTCAGAGAACACGACACGAGCACGTAGACGATGAACAGCTCGATCCAATGCGAGTTCGATGGCGCAGCGGTCACGAATCCGACTTAGCTTCGGCCACGTTGCGCGTTCGCCCATTAAGCAAGCCCGTAACATGAAATCGGGGCTCGGGTTGCTAAGAATCTTTGGTATGTCGTGAATGCTGATCTCTGGTAGAATGTTGATGTCGCCGGAATATTTCTGGCTGAGAATGCTCTTAAGCTTCGTGACTAGTGTTGGAAACACACCAATCTCGGCCAGAAAGTGCAGGCGATGCAACGCTTCATCCTTGGCCAGAGCCGTAAGAGTGTAGACCCAATCAAGCTCCTGTTTGCTGGGCGAGAGACTGGTTCTACGCGCCGAGGTGTCATCGGGGTCGAGTTGGTCATCACGCGCCAGAAAGGGCACAACGTGAGGGTTGACTTGCGAGACGATAAAATGATTCACGTTGAACATTTCCGCAAGCCTCGTCATGGGTAGGTCGTTGTCGACGGACCCATCGATCCATCTCTGTGGTGTTGGATTCCACGGCATGTGCTCACCGGTGTCGGGATTCTTGACTAGCAACGGAGCCGCGCTGAAGACCAGTGGCACCGAGCAAGAAGCGGCCACCGCGGACCAAATCATAACATTTGGAGCGGTGATGTAGTTGAGCAAGCGAGGCAGCTCGTACATGGACTCGGTAGACACGCAAATGTTGAGAACTCGCCGTGTCCGGTTATATGCTTCTTGGAATGTGAGGTCTCCCACCAAACCGCGCATCACACGAGTCAAGTGCTTGATGTCGGACCAGCTACCCTCGGTGAGCAATCGTCGCATATGGTCGAAGACTCCATCAGGGTTCTCCTCGGCATCAAAGACGGCGAGGTCACCGTACGGGAACTCCCTAACCAGACGAGGAATCTCTTCGTCCGTTCGGGTGCAGATGACGGCAGACACGATGGATCCAGCTGAGGCACCCGATATGATGCGCGGCAGCAGCTTGACCTCGAAGAGCGCCTTTAAAACACCTATATGGGACATACCCAGGGTTCCTCCGCCGCTCAACAGCAACGCGCTCCGGCCAAAACTTTGGCGAGCAAACAGGACGCTCTCCAGGATGTCTCTCTGGCCCATGCCCTCGGGTAATGCGAATTGACTCTTTTCGACGAGGGCATCAATGGTCTGGATGGCCGAGTCGACGTAGCGCTCGATGAGATTCTTTGTGCCGACGTAGGAGTGTCTGTATAAATCGACGTTCCCCATACCGCCGAGGTCTCTGCACAATGCTGTGCGAACGAGATGCATCATGGCTCGTGTATCGCAATTTGTTCGGGCATCGTCGAGCTCCTTCAGTCGTGCCTGGATGAGCTCGGGGTAGTAGTCGCCATCGTACGGGTCTAGCTTCCACTCGTCGTTCTCTTCAAGTAAATCAAGTTCCTCGGCGGCTTCCTGCCATTCTTTGCGGGATTCGGCCTGTGCACAGTGTTAGTAAAAGCAGAACCTCTTGGTGTTTCCGCGGAGGTCTCGTCGGCAGTACTTGCATTCTTCATGCGGAGAGACAATATCTGCTTCCTCTCTTCTTGTTTCCTGTTGTTCTCCCGCTCGAGCTCGGACAGGCCATCTCGTAAGGACAGAACAAGGTTGTTAGCGCCTCTGATGGCGCGGGATATGGAGTCGATGGCGGCATTTCGGGGCGATGACTGGGGCTGTTTCTTAATCGACGATGACCTGCCGGTCTTGAGGGAGGCTGTAGGGCCTGATGAGGAGGATTTGACCCTAATGGCGGGGAGAGGGTGCACGGAGTTGATGAGAACGTCGTTCATGATAACGTTGTGAGCAAGACGAGGAGAGGGGAGAGTTTCGGTTGGGCTAGAGATGGCTTCGAGAAAGACAAAAGCTGGCGGACGAAAGGCAGCCCTGTTGCCGTCCGTATCGCATCACAGCCTGGCAGCGTATGGGTGCAGCGGGCTTCTGACATGTGCTTGTGGGCGGTTGTTTGGAGGGAGCGGTCAGAGCATGCCCGCGTCGGTGTATTGTCGCGAGAGTGTGCGGGCTTGGTGTGCCTTGGGGTTGGAGAAGGTAACGGAAGAAGAGCCGACGATGGAGGGAGGAGGCAGATAGATGGGATCGGTCTGCGGTGCGGTACGGTGCGGTTGGCGTCAAGAAGGACAGATGAATAGGAGGTGTCGTCAGGGCGTCTAGGAGGTGTCGGTGATGCGGTTCCAGGAAGTAGATAGCGAACAAGAGAGTGTTTTGGCGTGTCGAGTCGAAAGGACGGTCAGGTCATGTCAAGACAGGCAAGACATGGGAAGGACGCAGATCTTCTGAAGAGCAGATGACCGGACAAACGGGTACAGAGTACGACAGTGTACTTGAAGTGAAGGTTGGGGCGGGATTGCGGAGCAAATCAGCCTGTCCTATGAGGAAGAGAGCGTCGGCCGAGAAGGGGAAAGGAAGAACAGGCGGGCGCAAAAGGCGGACGATGGTTGGCAGAGGAGCGGAGGCGGTTGGGGCAGAGGGGACGAGATGAAGCGACGGACTCGACGGACGGGATTCGCAGTGCGGCGGAGGGGAGACGGGGGGACCAGAACAACGAGGGATGAGAAGAGAGAGAGAGAGAGGTCGGTTAAAGGAGAAAAAAGGTCTTGCGTATGCTGTCAATTCTGTAGATACTGATATGCTCCGGTCCAGTGGTGGGTGAAGGGCCAGAGAGAAGGAAGATGAGGAATATCGCCAGCGAGAGACGTAAATGTTGATGGAGAGCCAAGGCCAAGGAAGGACAGCGACGATGAGTGTGGTGATGACACCTGCAGGGGCCCCCAGACGGGGACTGTGACCGCCAGAGGGTGGAGGGTGGGTGGGTGGGTGGAGGGGATGTGAACCCGGTGCAATGCAACACAGATACAACAGTGGGGCCGTTCAGTCCAGTGTCCACACTCACCGCAGCGTCACGTCTTCCCCCACAGAAACCTCCACAAAATCCTCCACAGGGACCCCGAATGCGCTGAGTCCCCCCTCGATGTGGGTGGATGTGGTAGCGCGAGTACACTGCACTCCTATGTACCGGAAGCAGCACCTTAGATACCTTGTGCACCAACTTGTTCACCAAGCCCAGAATACGCGACCATCACTCAAAGTCCAGTGCCTTAGAAGCGGAAAGGCAGGCAGGCGTCTCATCGCGGGAGAAGAGACATCAAGGCACCTACAACCTTACCTACCTTACCTTAGGTACGTCGAGGTAGTAGGCATACACTGGCAGGAAGGTACCGGGTACGCAGTAGAGATAGACTGGACGTGCAGACATGGGCTTTTTCGATTCCTGTTTTCCATTCCGAGAAAGACCAACGGCAACACGGGACTTCCTACTTACTGCATATCTGTGAGGCAGGTAGTGCATATGTTGGTGGAGGGGTACGTACAGATCAGGACCCCACGTGCCAGTGTCGCCATGTCACAGCAGACGTAATGGGCAACTCAACAGCAACCGATTGGCCCTTCTCTCCCATCGTCAGTTACCTGTGAAGTTGCCTTTTGTACTCTCACGGTGGCCTCCCACCCCGCAGTCTACATCAACCAAGCACACTCACACACACACACACACAAGCATAAGCACTGCGCTAATCTACCTGGCCAGAGACTGGACCGAACCTGCCAGACGAAGAAGGGCGAATGGGAGGCGGGGAAAAGGGGCCCCCGACCAGGCCAGATGACCCCCCAGATTCTGGGAATCCTGGGGCAGCACCGCAGTTCTGCGTCCTCCGCTTCGAAAGGGAGGGCTGAGACCATCTTACAGCGAGCGCACTGCATCGTCGCCCTTAACCCTTTCAGGTTGTCCAATCAGTGTCTGCCGCACCACACCCACTCAGACAGACGGCTTTGGAGAAGACTGGAAGACTTCACCTTCCCTCTCACCCACCACCCACCGTGCCACCCACACGAACAACTGCAACTGCATCCCGCCGAACCACCTGACGCCGTGTCTTATCCAAGTGCTATAGCTCAGCCCGTTATGAACTGCTGGGGGAATTGCTGAGACAGCTTCAGTTGTCGTCCCCACTGCTGTATTCTCTGAAAATAGACTACCTATGCACTGCATCTTGATACTGCTCGTCCTAAAGCTCGACCAACAAGCCGCGAACCACCTGTCCAACAAATGGGCCGTCTCGAATGTCACAAGCTAGGACAGGCCCGATCGGCAAACTCTCCGTTCTCCATCCAATCTTGCACCTGTTACCTAATCTTGAGCATCAGGTCAGTCGGTCACCTGCCTCCTCCCACTTTGGACGTTAATTCTGAGGACACAATCCATGCGCGACGCCGCATGCTACTCTATGCGCAAGCAGCGTCTCCCCAGACTCGGTCTGTCTGACTGCCACGTCTTTGTTGTTGCGGAGACCGCGCTTCCAACGGCCTGCCTGTCACGCCCCTTTCAACCTTTGCCCGCCGTTGTTTGAAATCTCAAAAGCCCGTCGTCGCCTAGGCTCACGTCGAGACCAGCTACAAGACGGCCAATCGCCTGCAATTTGCGTCCTTAGCTTGACCTCCCTGCCTCATGAATCAGACGCTCATAAAATTCCCACTGTCGTGTCTCATGCCATTCGTCCCTGACTATCAATCCTTGGGTGAACTCTTTGGTTTCGTTGATCTAAAGACTTGGAATCCTGCTTGTAAAACCGCCTTGTTTCCCCTGTCATCAAGCCCCATCGAAAAAACTAGATTCGACTTTATTCCCAAGCAGGGTGCTACCCTCTCCGTTTCCTCTTCCTTCTCCCCATTGCCAGCGGCGCCTGACTCGGCTTGACGAATGTTGCTCACCTGCCGTGTCATCGGACAGAGTGTTCACTAGACTCTGGAACACGTTACAAGATTCTACGTCATTATTTTCCTTTCCCGACTCTAATCCGCATCCTTTTCCGAGCTCGAGTCTCTCTATCCCCGATCTTGTCTTGGATGGCAGCCTTGCTGTCTTCACAGCGTGCGTATCAACGGATTCTCTCACCCATGTTGCCTGACTCGGCGCGTCTTGCGCATTATGAAAAGCTAAAAGCACCTCCCTAAGACCTGCCTGTTGACGTGTCCGCGCTCTCCTGCTGTACGAGAAGTGCAGCGAACTCGGCGACCTTATCTCGAAGAACTGACGCTACCTTCCCCTCTGTCCAAAAGTGCCCCGCCGTCGCGACCTCCTCACCATGGAATCGTGAGCGTTCAACGCCCTCTAGCCTTTCTGCCCAGGTTCTAAGCTTGGCCACAGGCACGAAACCGTCTTTGTCGCCAAACAGCGCCAGCGTCTGGTTTTCTACTAACTTGGATTCGCTCAGCTGTCGGTGGTCAGACGTATAAGTCGGCGCCCCTTGTTCCCGGGATCTCATCGAAGCTTTCGCAAACAATCCTCGCCCCGCAGACGTGGGAAGGAACGACATGGTCGCCAGGTGCGTGATCACTCCTTGTAGCGGGGACACGAGCAAGTACGCCGGTCGCACCTGCGTCAAGCCCACAACCTCCTCTAACACAAGAGGGGTATTCTGCTGCTCGGGGGCAGCGTCAGAGGCAGCGTCCTCCTTTTCCTCCGGGACGACATCGCCGCCCCTATGGTGGAGGTGGTGGTGATGTCGTTTCGTTTTGGCCAACAGCTCGTTCACACCTCGCCGGATCTTGTCCTCCGCATCCATGGAGAATGACCTTCTCGAATCGTGGCTTTTACGTTGGGTGTCCTCATCCCCGCCAACCCGCATTCCTAGATATTTCTTGCGCGGCGATGTAGACTGGGCCGCCCTAGCGCTGGCCAAGATGACATTCTGCTGTTCAGCCAGATGTTGGGCTCGTAATCGTATATCGGCGGCCGCGGAACCGACAGCAGGTGTCTTGAATTGTGCAAGAATGTGTGCCATGGGCGGTATCTGTGTGGTAATCATCGCGCCGTAGGAGTAGCCACCGAGAAGGAGAACCGGCTGATCCGACGGAGACGACCCCGGCCGCGCATCCGGGGGCGAAGGGGCTCGGGCTATTGACGGCGACCGTAACGTGCGAGGACCGAACGGATCGAGGAAGTGCATGTAGTAGACCATGAACCCAATAAACGACATGTAGTCGCTGCGTTCCGGCTTCGCAGTCCATGATGTGCGCCCGGCCGAGCCCGAGGCACCTCTGTTACGAGATGCTGTCAGCAACACTTTGATCTCCAGCACAAAGATCCACCAAAGACCGGCGCAGCATCTCTTACCTGAAATTAAACGTTCCAACTAGAAACCCGTGACGTAGAAGAGTACCCGCGACGATGTCAACAATCGGGTCGTCGTAGCATCCTCCCAAAGGCGCGTACGGATGGGCCATGATCGCAGCGTGCCGTCTCCATGGTGACGTATTCGATGCGGAAGGGCTCAAAGCCTGGCAATGATAGACTCGGCAGTCGAGAACAGTGTCGTCATGAAGGCTGGGGAGCGTGAAGCTCAATGTTGGTTCGGGAAGCATCTTCTGATCTTCATACTGAAAACATTGCTTGAATCGTCGGCAGCGCGGTGTGGACAGTCGTACAGTGGGCTCGAAAGTATCGTTTTTTTCCCCTTTGGCGGGAGGTTTCGCAGTCAAATTCGATGAACCGGGATCGTCGGACGGAAGATGGTGGAGGATTGTGGTCAAATTGGTAGAGGGAGAGAAACAAGGCGCTCACGTTCTCCAGACGGGATGAAAGGTTCTTGTGATTATGTCCATGCACCCAATGATTGACGCACGAGAGGGCCCTGCCAATATTCACCGACGGGGAGGGACGGGATGGCGGGAGGGCAGGCACAGCAGCCCCTCGCATGCAAGGCGAGGAAAGCAAGCTTCGTGGTGGCGTAGGAGTGCAGGGGCTGAAGCACCAGGATCTTCACAGCGATTACGTATCCGTACAGAGTATCCGTAGTGTACCTGTGCTGGCACCTTGCGCCCCTCCATGTCACCTTGGCCCTGTTCACTCACCGACGTTTACCGACGACAACGCCCCACTAGAGCAACCTACCTTACCTTACTCGCAGTACCTTGGGCACCTTACTAAGTAGGGAGCTATGAGAGCTCACCTCGAAATTAGACGGGACCATAATATGACCCTCGCCAAGGTCGCGTCCGCATGGGACCTAGAAGTTCATCATACCTTTCTCGTACATCATCCTCTGCATCTGCAATAAGTTCACGAATGGCATTCCATGCCATGGATAGACACCCAGTCTTTGAGCAACGGCAAGACGTCGGACAAGCTCGTTGAAGCGATGAAGCGAGCCTGATACCGCAGCTACGTTAGGTCGAGTGCAATGGCAGAAATGCCCAAATAACCTAGTGATTCAACTAAGATTGGCATGGAAAGTTCATTGGTATCGATTTGTGCTATTACAGCTTTTTCTTACTTGCCTCAGCCTCAGCTCTTTCTCGCCTCCTCTTTCTCCAAGCCTTTATTTCATTCAAGAGACCCATGACTAACGGGACGCCCACCGGCCCGAGGAGTGGCAGGTAGACCGCAATCTTGTGCTCGTCCGGGAAGTAAAGCTGACCGACCATACTTTTCTCAAAAAAGGCTCGTTCTGCCTCGGCCTCGGCAATTCTGGCGTGCTCAAGGCCTTCAGGGCCACCCAAGCTAGCACAAGCACGCTCCAGATGATGCATCGTCTTGGCTACTCCATCAGCCACGTTTCGTGGAATAGAAATGGAGGGAAGAGCTAGGGACAGTCGGGCCAATGATCCCAGTGTTGACGACGCTCGCAGCAATAGGTCTGCCGAGCGGATGCGGGTCAGCGTTGAGAGTCGCAGCGGAAGGGAACCCGACTGGGGCGTTCCCAGGAGAGATAACAGGTGACCAGCGAATGTCAGCATCGGCTGCTTGAGTATAGCTGCTGATACATGTGAGGTCGTCGAAGGCAGTGACAACAGATAGACTGTTCCCCATTGCGGGATCAACCAGGACTGAGACGTCTCGGATCCTGAATCCAATCCAATGGTTTGGTTCCCGACAAACAGGAGAAAGTTCACCGTCGGGGCACCGCCGATGGATGGTGATAGGGGCCATTCGGCGGCGTTGATGAAGGACGCAAGGTCGTCCTTGCTGAGAACCTGGGATTGCGCGCCAGGTGTAGCATACAGTTGAACCTGGGTATCGATTGTAAAGTTGTGGATGGGACTGAGTACGTCCAGCATGGGCTTCATGTAGTCCCGGATTGCTGCTTCTACATCCCACGTGTTCGGTACGGATCCGCTCGTGAATAGGGAGAAGCTGAGGTGATAGGTTGGAGAATATCGAAGTGAGCGGGTCGTGCGCTTGGCCAGTGACTCCGCAGCCTCCGGTGACACGCCTTGTGGCTTCGCATCGGTGGCTCCTGAAGCAGCCAACAGAAGATATGAGATGATAGCTTGCTCTTCGGCGTACGTGGATCGTAGTTCACTCGCAATGTACGATGCAAGGGCGGACGAGGACGATGTCGGGGATGGTATGGAATTCGGAGGATATGTGATGTCGAGAACTGGAGAGTGCGGATTCAAAGACGCAGCGGTCAACTCGCCAGGACTGAGGCGTATCGTCAGGGCGACTTGAGAGTCGTACTCGGAACCGGAAATATGGCTATCGCGAGGGGCTAGTTGCAGGCGGAGATGGTGGCCCGAGAAGTCGTTGAGATCGTCAAGGGCATGTTGGGTAAGGCGAAGCAGGTTCTGTGCTTCTTGCTCCTGGAGCTTGTTTGCTTGAACAGAAATTCGCAAGGGAAACACGGGGCGACAGGCCTAACACAAACATTGTCAGCTGCGGTTCAGCGTCGTGATGCGACGTCAGAGCGTTCATGAGCATCATACCTTTCCATCCGCCCAATCAGCCATGCCGGAGAGGGGTAAGTTTGCACGATAAATGGTCGTGGTCATCCACCATATTGGCAATCCTAGAAATAACACAATTGCCCAAAAGGAGAGGATGACAAGAGAGCGGCGGCTGACATCAGAGGGCTTCTCAGGGGGCGGAGCCTTCCGGGAATCGGGGGACAGCGGCGGGACGGCCGTGATCTTTTCAGGAGCATCAGGAGCCGCGCTCCCTACATCGTCGTGGACCGGCATTGTGGCAGCATTGATCGCTTGTGGCGATGAGGGCAAGCTGCGCGGTTCTCAACAGCAGCGCGAGAGGAACGTGGTGATGTGGCCGGCGTGCGAATGTCAACGACACGACGCGGCGCAATAAGACGTGGTTATTCAGGTAGGTATGAAGGTACGTAAATGCAATACAAAGCTGCCCACCCACTAACTGTGCCTTACATAATTAGGTTGACGCTAGGCACCCTGTTCCCCGCAGCCGTTGGTCGTCCCGATCACATGCAGATAAGGCAGAGCACTATCGGATAACGATAAGGCTAAGGCCAGCAACCAGGATGAATCAACGGCAGCACAGCCACAACTTTAACTGGTCGCCTCCCGCCCACGGACACTGCAGTACCTCACATCAAATCAAATGTCA
Source organism: Colletotrichum theobromicola (assembly GCA_014705045.1). Taxonomy (NCBI): domain Eukaryota; kingdom Fungi; phylum Ascomycota; class Sordariomycetes; order Glomerellales; family Glomerellaceae; genus Colletotrichum; species Colletotrichum theobromicola. Next base: position 17,745 of record JABGLZ010000789.1, read on the forward strand.
CTGCTGCACAGTCAAGGCGAGCCTGGAACTTGACAAGTCGGTTAACTTCGGCTGCCTTTGTTTGTCGCTTTGGACGAGGCATCCTGGGCAGCGGATAAACCGACGACGACGACGAAACAACCTTCGAGAAAGGCTCGCTGTTCCCTGCATGTCCTGCCACAAGCGGCACGATGCGAACGACAAGTAAGGGCGGGACCCGTATCCGTACATACGTATCGGAAATTGCATGCCGCAATACATCGTCTTTCTTGCATCAGTTGCGTCTTCCCTCTGCAGGCCAGGAGATGTCACAAACCACCAGAAGAATTGGCGCGCCAGGGGACACAGGGCGCTACGCACGCAACGAAACAGCACTTCTTTATCTTGTCGTACGCACCGCAGACAGCTACGCGAACTCCGTCGGCGCACCGGAGTCTGTGACCCGGTTCCTCTCCACCCTGATATGCAGGAGCAAGCGGAATCGGCCCTTGCGCCTGTGTCGCCGATCCCCCCGACTTGGGTGACCTGACCGTCAGCCGGGGAGCGCTGGCCCCCAACCGTCCCTTCAATCTGCCGTAATCGCTGCCATTTTCTGGAAGGTCGGCATCGCTCAAGTTTGGAAGGGTGGTTACTCAATCGGGAAAGCGTTGCAGCTTCAACATTCCGGGCGGGTGATTTTGGTCTGATGCAATCCTCACCAATGTCGGTGTCGATCTATGTCGCCGCGCTTGTCAATCCCACATGGCCCGGCTTTGACGAGATGGATGCGTGTCAGTCGTACCGTGTTGAATGGTCCTCGGCTACACATTGTATCGTTCGAGTCAAGACTTCGCGTCAACGATGGGCCAGGGATGAATGCCCAAACACCTTTCTTCTGCTCGTCCTTCATTCATCCTCGGGTCATTTTGAGGGATGGGCAGACGCAAACCACACAACACACACGCACACACACACACACACACACATGCACTCGTATGGCCGGTGTCGCATCGGGCCGCTCGCCGTTGCTGAAATAAGCAACGTCCCGCCAGGAATTGCGAGACGTTAGTCAAGCTGTTGATGTGGCACAGCTACGATCAACAGCCAGCTACGTTGGACAGTGGAACAACAGCCACATCGTGGACCGTGGCAGGGCGGAACCTGAAGAACCCAAGAAAAGCAGGTCAACCAAACACCGCGGCAACTCGTCTGGTTTCCAAAGTTCATCGGAAACACAAAAGGTGCAGTACTTTGTGACGCGTTGCGGTCCGTACCTTCACCGCAAAGAGAGAAAGAGAGAGAGAAAGCGAGCGGGAGGTGCGTTTCCAGCAGAACCGGTCGTCTGGACATCCAAGACATGGGGCAAGGCTTCCTGGCAGGGACAGGGGCTGGGAAGAAGGATCAGGAACAAGGTCCAACCCCGCTATTGGGCAGCGAATCGCAACTCGCAAACTCATCCATCGCAAGGGAAACTCCTGCGACTCGTTACCCACCCATCCCGAATCGAACACGCAGCTAAAACCAGCCCACCGCTGGCGCACTCGCAAAGCGCACGAGCTTCGCCAGATGCCGAGGCTCCCGCCTTCAATCGCCCGCTCATTAGCCCAGTTTGGTAGGCCAAGCCCAGCAGCGCAACGCAGCACGACGCCTCGCATCGCATCGCGGAGCGAGCATCGACTACGAACTGCCGCTGCTGGTGCTACTGCTGCTATAGCGCATGGCATTGCATGACATGGCATTCCTTCACTCGAGAACACACACACACACACACACACACACACACGCACATACTCTCCGTCTCTCGCTGCCTGGGTCTGTGGAGTAGCTGCCACCCTCCCAGCTGGCTTACACCGAGGCTTTCAGATCGAAAGAGCTTCCTCACAGCCTAACACGGCAGCCCCAAGACGAGCATGCAAGCTGCAGCACCACGGGCAAGCAAGCTACTCGCCCGTAATCGTCCAGCACCAGCCAGCGCCAAACAAAGCAGGTGAGGTGGTGTTCCTCGGCTGTCGAGAGGTATGCTACGGCCATGACCTTGTCCACCATCGCCAACGTGGAGCTTCTCCGCCACCCATCCCAGCTCCAAGTCCAGGGCCCCGTCCCAGTTGTTCATTCATCCGGTCACTGGTGCTTTATTTTTTTCGATAGGGGTACGTGGGCTCACACGGCTCGACAGCAGGTGGTTGAGGTCACCACCTCAGCTTCGGGTAACATATGATTGCCCGCGGTACAAGATTTGCTTCACTCAGCGCACCCGTGGTTGGTGTTGTGCCGTGTGTTGGGTCGTGTCGGGTCGTGTCGTGTCGTGCATGAGAGAAAGCGACGGGCTGCTTGTCCCATATGGATCCTTCAAACGAGGGACGACACACCCAATGCCGACTGCGACACTTTTTGTCTCCTTCACTCGCTTGCTTTTAATCTTGTGACAGTCTCTGCAACCCGTTACAAATACCAACCCCGTCCGCACGCAATTGGCTCGAGGTATTTGCGTCTGCAACCTCTTGCTCCTTTCACGGCTTCTTAGCTACAGTAGCTATAACGGTATTCTCAGCCACTCGCCTAAACGGACAAAAGTGGAAGCTTGCGACAGCCACCGTCGGCGGCCAGCACCATACATCGCGACGTCTACCCACTCCCCGCCGCCCACTGTCACGCTATCCATCATCCTGCCGGCCATCTGTCGACCGACCCTACACTCGCCGTCTGCAGAGTTGCAACTCGTCGAATACTCTGTGCTCAGTCTTCTGAATCGGGGCGTTACACCACACTCTTCAGTCACAATGCCTGGTAAGTTGAACCTCCAAACCCCATGGCAAGAAGTTTCGCTCCGGTGACCGGCGTCTTCGCCCCTAAAAAAACGACAATCCCACCCTCACCCACGCCGCCGAAGCCCCATTACCTCAGCCAAGCAACCCCTTCCTATTGTTGGTCCGATCGCGCGCTGACTCGAATATTTTTTCGCGAACGTTAGTGCCGCTGGCCCTCGCCTTACCAGCTGCGGCTGCGGCGTATTCCTACATCAACGCCCGGATATCGATGTGGTACGACAGACACTTGCTTAGCTGCGCCCTTCCCGCGACCCTTTCTGCGCTCTGGCGCGAGCGAACCGACCGATTGAACCAATTCTACATTCTCGAGCGAGCCGCCCAGAGCAAATCTTCGGCGAACCGCACTTTCATCATATTCGAGGGCAAGTCATACACATATGCCGAGACGTATGAGCAAGTTTTGAAGCATGGCACGTGGTTGAGAGAGCGCTTTGGTGTGAAGCCCAAGGACATCGTCGCCATCAATTTTCAGAACTCGGATACCTTCATCTTTCTCTGGCTGGGTCTGTGGTCAATTGGCGCCAAGCCCGCATTTATCAACTACAACCTGACGGGCAAGCCGCTCGCGCATTGCGTCAAGGCTGCTACAACATCGTTGATGCTCATCGATCCCAATGTTCTTCATAATGTCGGAGACGACGTCCGCAGTGAACTACCTTCGGTAAACTTTGTCGTTGTCGACGGAGATCTCCACCAGGAGATTGCAGCCACCAAACCACGACGCGCCCCCGACTCCGACCGATCTGAAGACCAGTACCAGAACTTGGCCATTCTCATTTATACGTCTGGCACGACGGGCATGCCTAAGCCGGCCATTGTGTCGTGGGCGAAATGCATTGTTGGCGGTGTCTTCACGTCAAGATTCACTAGCAACGGTCCAAATGACATTTTCTACACGGTACGCAATCTGGCCGCTCTTCAAGCTTTCGGCACTAACGTGACATGTGCGACAGTCAATGCCCTTGTACCACAGCTCCGCTGCTCTGTTGGGTTTCGGCAATACCCTCGAAGCCAATGGCACGATCTGCATCGGAAGAAAGTTTTCCACCAAGCTGTTTTGGGAAGATGTACGTGCGTCCAAGGCTACCATCATCCAATACGTCGGAGAAACTTGTCGATACCTGCTCGCCGCGCCGCCTCAGATTGATCCAGTCACCGGCGAGAACCTCGACAAAAAGCACCATGTTCGGGCAGCGTTCGGCAATGGCCTGCGACCGGATGTGTGGAACAGGTTCAAGGACAGGTTTGGAATCGACACGATCGCTGAGTTCTACGCTGCCACCGAGGGATCATTCGGAACGTGGAATCTCAGTCGTAACGACTTCGCCAAGGGTGCTGTTGGCAGAAACGGCACTCTTTACAGTCTCGTCATGGGTATGGACGTCGCCCTGGCCGTCATGGATGAAAACAACGAGTCTCCCATAAGAGACAAGAAGACTGGGCTATGCAAGCCTGCCAAGGCCGGTGAGCCTGGAGAGCTGATGTTTAGGCTCTCACCCACGGATTTGGAGCGCCGTTTCCAAGGGTACCACGGCAACCCTGACGCTACGAAGGCGAAGGTTATGCGCAGTGTATTTTCCAAAGGAGACGCCTGGTTCAGAACAGGTGACGTGGTGCGGTGGGACAGTGAAGGGCGACTTTACTTCTCCGACCGCATTGGCGACACCTTCCGATGGAAGAGCGAGAACGTGTCGACGCAAGAGGTTGGCGAAGCTGTCGGCTCGCATCCTGCCGTGCAAGAGGCGAATGTCTACGGCGTGGAACTACCCCATCATGACGGCCGAGCGGGATGTGCTGCAGTTGTTTTGGAGGGTCAGCCGTCAGAGGAGACGCTGCGCAGCATCGCGCAGCACGTGAAGCTGTCACTACCAAAGTACGCGCTCCCGCTGTTTCTGCGAGTCATGCCGCCCGAGGCCATGCAGACTACCGGTACCAACAAGCAGCAGAAGCACGGTCTTCGGGCACAGGGAGTGAAACCAGACAACACAAATACTGGCAGCATGTACTGGTTGAAGAACGACACTTATGTGCCCTTCTCCGAGCGGGACTGGGACGAGCTTAACGGCGGACGAGTGAAGTTGTAGAAGGTGTTTCGGGATTTGATCTGTCGCAAGCGAGATACCATTCTTACTATTCTATTATTCTTCTTCACTTAGAACATAGCTTACTCTAGCTCGGCTGTCAATGAAGCACGTGCGTATATATCAAACTAAGCTATCCTGTCTTACAGGCCAAGAGTTTGCACTTTGCTGTTGAGCTATTCCAGTGATTCATCTATCATTTCAATATGCGCGCCAGTGTTTTTAGCCAGCCAGTTTGCCTTAAAACAAAACAAATGCAACGATGCGATCACGAATTGCAGGGGGTTGCTCGACTAGCCTCATCAGGCACGAATGAACTCGATGTGTGTACAGCGTTCGTCTCTCGGTAGACAATGTTCGAAGTTGCACATCGGTTCAGGAGAGGTTCGCAGACAAGATGCTGTTCCCTCCCACAATCCATCACTGCTTCAAGCTGCCAGGTCATCATACGCAATTCACCAACAACCCAAGTTCACGAAATGGATTCACTGTTGATCACGATTTAGTATAAAGATCTCAAGTTCTTACCCTTGAGCAGGAAATGGACATCAATTTCCCTGGGTTTAGATACGTCAATTGGCTCCATTTCATACAGCGTGTATCGCTTCACTTCCTACTGCACCAACCAAATCGACCTCATACCCGCAGCCATGAGCAACAACGGCCCTCCTTCCCCTTACACCGACCCCCCGACTCCTCCGGCCACGCCTCCTCCTCAACCTGCCCCTACCAACAACCGCCGTTAACACGATAGCCGCAGTTCATTGAAGCCAAAAAAAGAGTTCACGCATGCCCGAAGTAGATTACGGCTGCCAGTCAATAAGAAATAAGTAACAAGCTTCAATCATACTAGGTATATTGATAAATACTTTACATACTGTGACACTCAAACGTGACGATGTTTGCGGATTAGAGACCCGACTTAGCAGCCCACATACCCGTCTCTATTGATAACTGTCTCTTCTGTTTCATGTGCTTCTGTATCTTCCTAACGTAGCGTCTTAGAAACCTGTCTTCAATTCCATTAACTCTTCAGCAATGCGCGTGCTAAGTCGCATATTATTTCCTCGGCCTTGTGTATGGCAAGACTGACATGGCCTTCGTCAGTAGAAACCCGTAGCTCAGCGCCTGGGACACATTTTGAGGCCTTCTGCACCATGGCTACTGGCACATTGGTATCCTCGGCGCCGTGCCACCAAATCATCTCGCTCTTCCGGACCTCTAAATCCTCCAGCTCAAAGCCCCAATGACTCCCCGCCAATTTCACATCTTCCGCCGGCCCTCTTCCCCCAGGCTTCATCGCCTCTCGAACACTGGCTACCATAGCTGACCGAACGCCACCCAAGTCCGCGTCCAAGACAGCCCGGTCAACTGCTGGGCGAGATTTCAGATCCTCCAAGACAGTCTGCTCAAGCCTCTCGGGGTGTTCCTCGTCACGGGCGGCTCTACACACCGTCCACTCCATCCCCCAGGCCACCACCGGTGCGATCCACGGCGCGATCGTGAGCATGGCGCGACCTTGAGGTAACATGCCCGCGAAGCCCAAAGACGGGGGGTAGAGTCCAGAGCAGATGCCCGCCGTTACCAAGCGGTCGCGGGATATTGAGTTCCAACATGACAAAACATAGGAAGCACCGCCTGAAAGTCCCAAGACGCCGAACTTTTGGACATGGAAGTGATCCGCGACGGCAAGGACGTCAGCGGGCCAGTCGATGATGCGTCTGCTTGGCTGGAACGTCGAGCCCGCGTGGCCTGGGCGGTCGAGGGCGATGAGCTGGACGCCGTGCTTACAGGCTGCATCGTGGAAGATGAAGGCCTCGTCGTGGCTGCTGGGAAAGCCGTGGAAGTAGAAAATGATGGGCTGATTTAGTCTGGGTGGATCTGTTGGGGGAAGGTCTTCCGATGCGGCGCCGTATAGGCCGAAGGTAAGGACTCGGGCATCCGGCAACGTGAAAAATCTGGTATCAGCTTTGGAAAAGGAACTCATGTTGGCTGGCTCTATGCTCTTCGGTGGGGACGAGAAGCAAGTTTCCTGTCCTAAAGTTCAGTCATCTACAAGTAGTCACAATGAGCAAAGCCGCGTATTAAAGATGGTTGGGCCGGAGGTGATGTCCGAGCAATGATGTGGTCAAGGCAGCAGCATCAGCGATGGTGAACCCCGGCCGTTCTTTACTTCATGCTCGAACACAAATGCCTCTGCGTGATTCCATGAAGCCATGAAGAGCTGAAGATTTGACGGCAGGCGTCCTGATCCTTCGAAGAGGCGCAGCATTAGCCGAGATGAGGATGCGTGTAAGGAAGCGAAGCCGCCCTCTTTTGCTTGAAATAGACCAGACGGACTAGTATTGTAGCAAAGAGACTGCTGAATTGTGTCCGGATACCAAGGACAGGGGACGGCGTCAAGTGCAAGGCAACGGCCGATCACGGATGTTCCGAGTCTTGCCGGTCCGGAGGCTGGTCCGGAGGCTGGTCCGGAGGCTGGTCCGGTGGACGCCGGGAAAGCGACAGGGGCGTTGACTCGAATCACAGAGTTGCTCTCGAGCTTTACACCAAGGTGAACATGCCCGGAAGAGACATTTGGTTCAGCTGGGCCATACCGTCGAGCAACGAAATCTCAACCCTGGGGATGCGACCGGGCTGCCTCCGGGTTTGAACGAAGAGGGTTAACGCCAAGACGATGCTGCATGACCTTCCGAACTCTCTCGCATTAAATATTCCGGTAGCTCATTCTTGAAGGGCGAACCGGGGACCGGGCGGCCGGCAGTCGGTGCGGAACGGACAAGGTCGGCGACCAAGGGCATCCGGGAGGTCGGTTGTCGGCGATGGCGTGCGAGGACAGACCGGGGCGGGAGATGAGACGTGGCGTGCTGGCGTGGGTTCGTTTGATTCTTTGAGGCCAACGATAGGATAGGCGCCGGCACATGCGCATGAAGAAGCGCTTCATCGTGTGGGGGTTGTAACAGGCGTCTCGAGCCAGGCCCATGCGGCATTGGACAGGGCGTGGGCGAATTGCCTCATCTGATTGTAAAAATTGAAATATTCTTTCCAGGTTGACAGAGGGAGGTGTAAGTCGAAGGCCGAATTTTGGAGATATTTTCGGAGCTAAAGTGATCACTGAGTCCTGACTGCTGCAGAACCCACGATGCGCTCTTCAGACCCCTCGAAGCAGCTTAGTGACCGCGCCAAAGCTCCGATAAGGCCTCGCCGCTGGGCCGTTAGCGCCCTCAAGGTGTGCTGTGGTGGCCTCTTTTAGGGAACTGTCTCCATGATGTGCCCTGGGCCAAGGATGATGTAATCGAGCACGCCATCGAGACTAGCCCCAATAGGGACATGGAGGGGTAGCGACACCTGAGAAAAAAAGCCCCTCCACCGCGGGGCACCCGCTTCAGGCTTCCCCCACCTTGTCCATCCATCAAGGCCGGTGCATGGAAGGCTGGCTGGTTGGCTACTGCTGCTGCTTGCTGTTGTGTTGACCAGGAGATTCTGCGACATTCGATGCCAATCCCCAATCGATGGAACGCTCAATACCCGTTGACATGGCAGTCTCATCAGTTCGAGCGGGGAGGCGGGCTTGGTTCGTGGGCAGTACTGCATAGGTAGCATCGGGGAGCAATAGCACGACTGACAAGAAGAGGTCGGCGAGTCGACTTCTCCAACGCGGGGTCCTGTTCCGTCTCCAATACCTTCCTACATCAGATCCATGACAAAGCCGCGTCGTACCTTTTTCCAAGTAGCTGGAAGTTCCCGGACGCTAATAAGCAAGTCCTGATCACCAATTGCTGGCTTGACAGCCATGGATGAACACCATGTGCGGCTTTGCATTTCTAAGCACCGGTGCCTAGACGGGCTTTGCTTAAAGGACAGGACGGAGCTGGGCCCGGCTGACGGATGATGAATCAACAGGTCTCGTCAGAGGAGAAAAAAAAAAGAAGGGGGTTGACAGGAGGACTGACAAGGTGAGGAGGTACTTGGACCCCTACCGCCCCAAGATCAGCCAAGTCTCCGTAGTTAAGGCAAAGTATCGGGAAGTGTGTGTAGCACCATGGACAGGTAGATAGATGCCTTAGACTAACCATGGCCTCTGCACCTATTTATTCACCCGTGTCCCTCTCAATTGTCCCTGGTACTGTTTCCCTTCTTCCCTCTGCTCAACCGACTCACCATCTCCCACGTACAAGTCCCTTCGTCCAACCTTCAACCTACACTCAGACACAATGGCTGACCAGCGGCCCGCCCCGTAAGTTCAACCCATCCTCCTGCTGCTGTTGCTGCTGCTGCCACCCCGCGCCGGCTGCCCCGCCACCCTCCGTCGTCGGCCGGACTCGCCACGATACGGTCGACGACAAGATGTTCGCTCCCGTAACACAAATCAATGGCTAACATTGCTTGCCTGCAGCCTCCGTCTCGGCACCGTTGCCCCCAACTTCAAGGCCGAGACCACCAACGGCCCCATTGACTTCCACGAGTTCATCGGCGACAACTGGGTCGTCTTCTTCTCCCACCCCGAAGACTACACCCCCGTCTGCACCACCGAGCTCGGCGCCTTCGCTAAGCTCGAGCCCGAGTTCACCAAGCGCGGCGTCAAGCTGATCGGCCTCTCCGCCAACACCCTCGGCTCCCACGAGGGCTGGATCAAGGACATTGACGAGGTCACTGGCTCCCGCGTCGCCTTCCCCATCATCGCCGACAAGGAGCGCAAGGTCGCCTACGCCTACGACATGCTCGACTACCAGGACACCACCAACGTCGACGAGAAGGGCATCGCCTTCACCATCCGCTCCGTCTTCATCATCGACCCCAAGAAGACCATCCGCACCATCCTCTCCTACCCCGCCTCCACCGGCCGCAACTCCGCCGAGGTCCTGCGCATCGTCGACTCCCTCCAGACCGGCGACAAGCACAAGATCACCACCCCCATCAACTGGGTCCCCGGTGACGACGTCATCGTCCACCCTTCCGTCAAGACCGAGCAGGCCAAGGAGATCTTCCCCGAGGTCCGCATCGTCAAGCCCTACCTGCGCTTTACCCCTTTGCCCAAGGAGAAGGCCACCGTCGCCTAAGCGCGAGTGGTGGTCTGGAGTGGAGCTTGGTATGGGGACGCTTCATCGAGTGACGACCGGCCGCTTGCTTCCCGCGTAGCATAGCACCGACGAGACCGATGAATTCGAGACCCCAAGGAGGGAGGGAAAAAGTAAAAACCAAAAGCCAGTCTTCTCTACGTGTTGGAGAGGATTATACCCAGACGGCAGGACACGACGCGCGACGCGTTTCGTCCCGCCGAATACCCTTAGGAGGCTAGGCAACTGGCCGATACAACCGTAGAACGTATGAAATAATGAGACATGAACAAACGCGGCTCCCCATCTCGTGCTGCCCATCGTGATGACGGTGATGGTCATAGTGAGGTCCCACAAAGATTTTCCTCCCCATGGCTTCCGTCGTAGCCTCTGAGGAACGATGACTTCACCGTTTGTGTCGTGAACACATACGAAACACGGCCGCGGCTCATCACTCCGTCAGCCAAGACCATAGGCATCTCGGCCACAAACAGCTTGGAACTCGTCGACTGCAACATTGCTCCGTGTTATTATCATCAATTATCATCATCAACAAGCGGTGAGTTGAGGTCAAGGGGCTTCGCAAATGAACGCTTCCACATGGGATATTGCAATCATGATTGGGAATGGAGATTGATGGACGAAACGAGGCGTTTGGCCGACGCACGGAGCGCGGACGAGGAGATGAAGTCGGACACACCCGTCGTTATACCTCTGGATGAAGCGTGTCATATCAAGGACCTGCAAAGACAAGGGCGTAGCATAAGCGAAGGCCGACCTGAAGAGCACATGGCTTTGGACATGTTGACAGTTGAAGTGCCATGTGTCCGTAATCTAGCAGCCGCATGGGGGGCACCGAAATGATCTGCATTCGGCCGCCTCGTGAACCGCGAACGCCTCCAGGGGCTTGTTGCATGTTGACAAGCGGCCCTCGTGCTCTTGGGCCCTCTCTCTCTCCCTTGATGGCTGTTGATCTCCTCGACAGGCCTGCATCTTCTCCATCCCCTTGACTCGGCCGATAGAGATGGATGAGACCGGAGAAAACGGTCGGCGTCTCCTTTGGAAAGGTCAAGGCGCCGCTAGACCGGCCACCCACGAGGCACGTTAATTTGGTGCCGCCATCTAGGCGTTGCATAGTATCACTCTCGGGGTCGGCGCCGAGCTGGACGATCTAGGCGCGCCGCGGCAATAGTAAACTCGTAGTAGATAAAGCACACGACCAGATGAAGTAAGCGCGTGATAGGGGGTAGGTAGCATGCCTTCTAGGGGAACAGAAGCAAGCACAATCCTGGCGTGACACGAGGCAGCGCCGTCCTCCGGGCTTCCAAGTTCCAGCGAGGCTTGAACAATTCCAGATTCCAGTAACCCTCGGCCAGGAACAGCTGGGGAAGGTTGAAACATTGGCATCCACCAAATGACAAGTGGCCGGGTTCCCACGTTTTTCCTGCGTACCTGTGCAGTCGCGACGCGCGCGCAGGAGGAGAGGTTTCCGGTTCCCAAGTCCCCCGAGACATTGGCGCGGGTCGGCAGGATGCCTGTCCCCGGGGGATGGCTCGCCCGCCTGAGACTTGACAGGCCAGGCATTGTTTGTTTCCGACGGCGAGCTGGGCGTTTGGCGTGAGGAGAAGCTTAGGTGTACATGTACGTATGTATGGCAGCGTCATTTTAGTGCCAGCCATGCTTGGTCGCGAAGTTACTAATCAGTGCGGCGAGTGTGATGATAGCATGATAGCATCAGGAGTTGCGGCTTTTCGAGATTGACGTGACGTCGACGGTGCCACGGAGCCTGGAGGCCCTGTCCGTGATATACGGAGAGCGGGCGAAAGACGGGCAAACGCCAACGTGGACGTACTGGACGGAGAGGGCTTCAGGGCTGGAACTGTGGCGGGCAGACGGCGTGAATGCTTGACAGGCCCAGACAAGCGGTGTCGACGGGGACTAGACAAGGACAGGGGCAGGGACCAGGCTGCCATGAATTTGCTGCCTGCCTGGCATCTGCCTCCTTTTTCCCTCGCTCGGTGACTTGTTGGCCTGGCTCGATCGAAGTCACTCCGTGGGCTTCTCCTCTCTCTCGGTCTGCTGTGGTTGTTGGAGTAGTCCAGCTTGCAACCGGTTGGCTTGCACGCTGGTATCCGTATCGCCAAGTGGGAGAGAGTGACCAAACAATGAGACTGGTACGCGGCGCCGGTTCCCCTTCTGTTTGGTAAGGGTAATATATGGGAAGGAGATCAGGGTGGCCGTTCAGAGGTTCAAAGCGGTGGTGGTCATTTTTCTCACTCCCGTCGCTCGCTGAGCGGATCGGGGATGGTGCAGACTGGTGGCACACGCAGCGAGGCGTAGCGCAACGTTTCTGCAAGAGAAGGAACGCAGAAAAAAAGGGTCTTGTTGCAGCTCGATCGTCTGATGTTTTTTTTCTCCTACCGCAGCCGCAGGATTCCGATTGAAGGTGTGCATGGACCGGCGAGCGGGCGAGAGAGAGAGACGGTGTCGGTCTTTGTCATGTAAGGTACCATGCGATATAGTAAGTACTGCGGTAAGGATTCTGGAAAGTGTCCGTACTTGAAGAGAGGAGGCATTCACACATGGTAGGTATATGCCGCAGTCGAAATAATGATAATTAACCGGTGCTTCGATTTTTCTTCTTTTCAATTTCTCTCGTCTGCTCCCGCGGATAGAGGGGCCGAGCGACGCCTGATGGGGCCGGGGGGCTGGGCGCTGGGGTCCACGGGTCCAGCAGCTGGTACCGGGAACTGGACTGGTAAGAAAGGATACGTACCTTCCTTACCTTACCGTTTGGGATGTTTCCGGCCAGGAAAGCGCGGACCAGGAGGTCAGTGCGAGCTCTCTGTGACTCTGTCTCTCTCCTGCGATGGAAGGTACAGATGGATGCAGGTGCAGGTGCAGGTGCAGACTGCATCATGCACAAATGATATCCCCTTTGGTGCATATATACTTTGTACACATAGTGGTCAATTCGTTACGCATACTGGACCCGACCTATACACATGGAAGTCCGAGGTGCCGAGTGCTTCATCCATTGCTCCCGTCTTCCACACCTCCCTGACTTTCCAGCGAGGTTGGTTGCATCGGATGTTTTAGTAGTGTTTTCTGTTGTGTTTGTCTCGCTCGGTTCTTTGGATTATCTCGACGGTCTGCAACACATACTGCCTGCCAGCGTGGTTTTTGGTCCTCACAGCGCGCTATCCTACCGGAAAAGCAAGTCGGGAGCAGGTCCTGTCTTGATCTGCAACCCTTTTCCACATTGAATACCTTACCTCACGACTCGCGACTCAGATGCCTCAGACGCCTGCCTCCGCCCGCCTTACTCGCAGTGGCTGGGCTGGAAAAGTGATGGCTGACAGCAGCTTTGACCAGCAAAACGCCCCGTCGTCCCCTTTTTCCACTTTGGAGGGCACTTTGGACCAAAGTAACTGCCACCGCCCCTTTTCAATGTGCGTGCGCGCGTTACTTCCTTACCCTAGGTAGGTTAGGTAGGTACTGGAAGACATTCACGGTGTGGCGCCTTGATGGGTACAGCCGGATACTTTCATGTCCATTCGCATATATCCGTACCTACCTTACTGAGTATCGCATCGCTATACACGACTGAATTGTGCTGCCTCTGCACAAATGCCCCCTTTCCCCCCCATCTCTCCGCCCTTCGCTCCAATCCCGTGCCCAAAAGTCCATCTCTGAGCCCCATTTTCCCATGCTGAGGGGGAGTCGAGAGTCAGTCTCCCTCCGTGCGGATACACTGCACATTTTCATCGCGTCGCAGTGCACATGGCCATGCTCCGTATCGGCGTATCGAACTACCTGCTACCTACGGACACCTAACCCAAGGTGAATGTCGCCTTGCTAGGCCTATCCTATTGTATCGTTTCGCATCGCATCCGCATCGCCTGCCGCGCGCTCCTCCTCCGAGTTCTGCATCTGGGTGTGCCCTTGGCTGCTCCTCTTGCCCTCGACCTCCACTGCAATCTTTGGAGTACCTGCGGAACCTCCTGGGTAGCCTCCGGCCTCTACTGCATAGTAAGGCTCTGCACGGTGTGCCTCGCGTTGCAGTGTGCAGAAGCGACTGCAAGTTGACGCTCATCACCTTCTTCATCCGCCCGCCCTTCTCTCCCTCTCCTCCCTTCATCATCACCCTCCATTCCATCCACCTTACCAAGTTACCAATACCATACCATACCATAGCTTAGCCCCCAACCCGACATCCGTTGTCCGTTCTCCGTCAGACCCCCGCCGCCGTCCGCGTCTGCTGAGAGCCTCTCGTTCACAGCATTCGACCCGCATAACCCACTTCTTCCCTCGCGTCCGCGTCGGACTTCAAACTGCTTTTCACTTCTTGACCGGCCTCTAGTCTGTGCGTCGTGCGCCAATTCGCTCGACCAGGCCCAGCCATCTCGGCCGGACGAACGAGCAAGCAACATCATCTATCCATCCGTATCTACGCAGTATCTTTCTCTCTCGCCTTATTCGTACCTACCTTGCTCACCCACGGCTCCCACGCGCTGCTGTCACTCCGTACTTTCTTTGCCTTTTACCTCACCTTGCCTTACACACACCCCTTCGCAGTCCTCGGCCAGAACCAGGACGCCATCTTTTTCTCGCTTTCCAAGAAGCCCCTCACCCCCAACTAACTAGCTGGCCTTCCTCGACACACATCCCCGAGGCCCCAAAAAGAACAGGGCAGGCATCTGGAAATTACCAATTGCAACCCTGCTGGTGGTCTCGCTGCCATCGCCGGCCGTTGCCGCTGTCCGTCAAGACTCAATCCGCTGTCTTCTGCCCGTCTGCCACGACACGCTACGAACCAAATACCCAGTATTCGTACCGCCGCGCTGTCACCGCCGATTCTCACGCAGCTGCTTGCTGGCCGAGGTGCTCCTCTTTTCCGCCCTTCCCTGACGACCTTCTTCTCTGATTTCGTTCGTACCTTACCGTACCTGCTTGCACCGGATTGGACTGGACTGGACTACCTTGCCTCGCCTTGAGCCTAGGTACCGACCGACCATCCATCTACTGGGGATTGAGTTGGTTGACTCGCTTCCCTGAGCGCCGTCCTGCGCCCTGAGTCGCTTCGCTGCCTTCGCTCTCTCCGTCGTCGTGGTTGTCGCCTCTGCCGTTGACTTGACTTGCTGACCAGCTTCACCGGCTATTCGCCCGTATCTGCAGCAAGCATCGGCAAGCAGCAAACAACTCGCGTTCTTCGCATCAGACCTGGCTCGAATATCTGCACCTGACTTGCCTGGAAACGATTCGTCTCGACGGGACCAAAGTCGACCGCGCCGCGATCCGTCTTGACCCAATCTGTCCTCGAACCCCGTCGATAGAATTCGACACCCTGCGCCTCCCCGGTTCAAGGTGCGTACCTTGCGCTTTTGCCTATCCAATTCTGATTTCTGCGCTGCCCTTCATCTGCCCTGTGTGCTGTTGCTCTGCCTCGTGCCGTCCCCTCCCCTCCTCCCATGCATTGCCAGGTCCTAATCCCCTCCTGATCCCCATCCCCCATCCCCATCCTGATCCTGTCCCATTTAGCCCTCCACTACCCAGCCCACATCCCACTCTATCTCTTGTGCGCCGCTCTCTGTCAACTGTGGGGAGCAAAGGCAGAAACGGAGAGCCAGCCCAGAAACACGCACAAAACGATACGGGCAAGGCCTGCTCTGCTCAGCTCAGCCCAGCCCAGCCGGCCAGCCAGCCAGGCGTGTCCACCTCACAGACACAATCGCACACACGCACACATCCACATCCACATCCACGCATATCCCACATTTACACATACACACGCACAACACACCTTCACCACACTCAGAAGAAGGAGACGGAGACGAAGATCAAGGCATGCCATACTTGCTTTGAAAGAGAACCACACACAACCGCCAGCCAGTCTTCCGGACACAGAAGCTAGAGCCTCCGTCAGCATCCCAGCCGGGACCGCCGCCAGAACCACTGTCAGAGCTGTATCCGTCATCCGGACAGGGGCCCTAGCAGAGTCAGGCGAACGAATCATCCTTGGCTGAGTCGCTTGATCCAGGGTCCCCGTTCGATCCAAGATAGCTCTGTTTTTCGCTTCTTTTCTTCTTTTCAACTTTACCTGGCTTCTGTTTTTTTGCGGCTCGGCTCTCTCTCCGTCTTCTTCTGTCTTCGCCTGGTCTTGTTGTCGTTACGTTGTTGAGACTTCACCACCAACAACAGCAACGATAACTTGACCGCCGCCTGCTCTTCCGCCTCCACCGCTCCTCTTTCACTTCACTCCTCCCCTCCCTCGATTTTCTTGCTACTCTCTGTTGGGGGGCACTCGCTGGTTCATGGCATTGGTGCCGGTGGCAGACTTCGACGATCTTGTCTTGGACTGGTCTCTGTCGACCTCTGGCGCCTGATCACCCTGTACCCACGATCCCGCCCCTCTTGCACCACATGCGAACCCTCTCAGCCTCCATTTCGAGCCTCTGAGCTTCCACCCCTCGGCATTCCCAAAGCCGATTTGACTTTGCACTACTTCCTGCGGCTGTTTATGCAGCCTGCGGGTTGACACCGCCGCAATGTCTGGCCCGGGACTAACCTCGAACCAGTCAGACCTCTCCCGCTTTTCCGATTCGGAGACGGAGCAGGACCGATCTCCCCCCTCCGGAAAGACCACCGCCGACATTCTCTCGGGCGTTTATCGAGGCTTCAAGAAATTCGCTCCGAGCAGAGACGACTCTTCCAAACTATCCAGACAGCCGTCACTATCTCGCCTCGGTTTCAACAGTAATTCCCCGAGCTTGACTTCCTCCCCTTCTCCGCCCCCGTCTGCCACACCCACTCCCATCCCAGGCTCAAGCTCTTCCAAG
>JABGLZ010000789.1:37954-90654 GCA_014705045.1 Colletotrichum theobromicola
CCGGAGTAGGGACAGGCACCGGAGAAAGGACAGGCACCGCGGCCGCGAGACTTGAGGTCCTCGACACCCTCAGCTAGCTCCTCCACACCCTTGCCCATCTTCTCCTTGGGGCCGAGGTCTTCAAAGAGGTAGCCCTCGGGCATCATCTTCTCCGCGCCGGGGACGGTGCCGCCCAGGATGCGAGTGATCCAGCTCATCGGGCCAAAGCGGTTCCAGAAAGTGGCCGGGATGTAGTAGGGGTGGACGAGGTACTCGTGATGCTGGATGCGTCCGGTCTTGGGATCAGGCTCGGAGAAGAAGACGACGGGGGAGAAGCGGGGCAGCATGAGGTGACGAACGACAAAGCGACGGGCGATAAGGGCTGCGTAGGCGGTGAAGGAGGCGTAGATGCCGGGCTCGGCGAAGCTGGTATCTCAACATCAGCAGCAGTTCCCCCTCAAGCGTTTAAGAGAGAAAAAGAGTGTGTGGATGCAGGCCAAGACATGCCGGGAGGGCGAGTAACTTACCAAAAGGTGTCGCGGATGCGGTCGCCCATGAGCACGGTCAAGACCTCCTGAGCAAAAGACTTTGCGAACTTGGGGACGTGCCAGATCATCATCTCCATTAGCTGGGCGCTGGCCTGGATGTTGTTCTTGTGAGGCTTCATGGCGTCGATCTCGTAGCGCTTGGCCCAGGCGGTGATGTCCTGAGCGAACTCGATGCCGTCGGCCCACGATTCCTGGGAGAGGTAGCCCTTGTACTGGATGTCCATGGAGTCGCCGAGGGCCTTCCAGTGGGTTCCGATGGCGCACAGCTCCATGTCGGTCAGGGAGCGCCACTCGTAGAGCTGCATGAAGCGGGTGGGCTCTGTGACGCAGACGGCGAGGGTGTAGAGGAAGTCGGCGTTGGAGATCTGGCCGCGGGCCTTGTAGCCGCTGTGGAGGTAGTTCATGCGGGAGATGGCCTTGAGGCAGCGGTCCGAGGTCGGGGGGTTCATGGAGAACTCGCCAAAGATGATGACGGTGTCCTCATAGCGCTTCTGGGCGTTCTTGGGGTCGGCGAGGTTCTTGGTAGCAACGATGAGCTTGGAGATGGTCTCGAAGCCGTAGGTCTAGTAGTAGTGGTGGTGGTGATGTCAGATTGACTGAGACTGACTAGTTCAATATTGGATGGGAACAAAATCAATAAATACCTTGAAGATGGCGAACTGTAGGGCCAAGGTGTAGAACTTGGGAAACTCAAACTCAATCATGTGCTTGAGGATGATCTGGGCATCATCGTTCGTCATGCGCGCGAGGGAGGCGCGCTCGGTGTAGCCCATTCGCTTCTGGAGGTTATTGATGCGTCTGAAGCGGAGAGAATGGCACAGGACGAGGTAGCCTGCAAGGAGAGAGAACAGCATGGAGAGGGTGGGAAGGGTCGCAGGCATGGCGACGGTGATGTCCATGATGCGCGTCGTATAGTCATCGGAGGCTGAGTGGGTGAAGTTGGTCTCCGAATCCATGGTGCTGGCTGTGCAGTGCAGACTGTCTGCACAAGGTTGCGCTTTTTGGAGGTTGGTGATGTTTTTGTCAGGTTGGGGTGAGGAAACAAGGAGAGGTTGCTTTGTGGGAAATATTTAGGTGTAAAGGTGAATAAGGCAGATTAAAGAACCACGGGCGAAAACGCAGGAGCGGCAATCTCACGGTCGTCCTCCCAGCTGGGAAGAACAACAGCGGGGAAATGATCTGCTGGACGTATGTGTGTAAGCTTGGGAGACTAAGCTTGGGAGATTTTGGCAACCATTCATACATTGGCTTGAAGATGGCAAAAAAAGGGCGTTCTTCCAGTAAGATGCAGAGGAGGGGTAGCTGTGCTGAGCAGAAATGCTTACCTTTGTCTTGGACGGATATCTTTTTTGTGTGAGTGAGGATGTTGGTTGCTTTGGGGTGTTGTTGATGGGAGGCTTAACTTAACCCTTAGTCAAGAGTGAGGGCAGTGAATGCTCAGGATTGAAGAGTGAATAGGCAGGGCCAGGGCCAAGGCTGCTGACCAAAAGAAGTGAGGGGAGAGGTGAGATTTGAAGAAGAGCAGATGGAAAAGGCAGCAAACACCAAAGTCCCTTTGACCCCCCTGTTGACACGAACATGAGGAGGTCCAGATGGAGGATGTAGCAGGGGTATCCTGGGCATTATCGCATTTATCGGGCCTGGAGGATCATCTGGGGGAGCTAGGCGAAATGCCGTGGGTGGCGGCCGGCTGTCCCTTTGAGCATTTTCCAATATCCCGTTGTAAATCCGGCCGGTTTCTTTAGCAGCCACTCCAGCTGTTGATTGCCGTCCACATCGCCTAGCAGGCTGCCAATTGGTGGGACGCGTGTAAGCCTCGTGGAACCGTCGCTGTCAGTCGGGTTTGGCCTGGACAAAGGAGCTGTGGTAATTGCCTATCTCGGGCTCTGAGGGCAGATCTACCTGATCTCCCTAAAGTATGAGATGCTCGGAAATGTCCCCGATACCAAACGCCAAACGCCCGACGCCCGGCGCCAAGTACATAAGGTACCTGAGGATGCCCTGAACACGTGGTGAAGCAGCCTCACACTCAGTAAGGTGCCTTCAGGTAGGATGGATGCTTTGCTTCCCGTCCACTCTAAATCCCATAACACCAAGGAAGAAGCTGGAGGGGTCAGAGCACAGCACCTCCATGGTAGTTAGGGCATCTCACACTGCACCCAACAAGCAACCAACAAGCTCTGATTCACATTGCCGGCTTACCTTAGCAACGGGAGGCGTACCCCGCACCTCCGCTATAGGCCGCCCCCATCTGGTGAAGAGTTCCGGCTCTGAGGATCAACTGGGTCTAACTGCCTTCTGACAGGTACGAAAAGGGGCAAAGAGATGAGCTAGGTACCGTCACTGCCTGTGTCGACATCTAGAACTGCTAGCACCAGCCTTAGCCTCAACACCTCCGTTGGGCTTGCCACCGGCAATTGCCAACAACCTGTGGCTGGATCTTCTGACTCGACCCCTGGCCGGATTCTGGTGTCAACGATGGATTCCGGAATGCATCACCGGGAATTAGCAAAGAGCCCCATCAACGGCTTGTGTCTTGGCAGGGCCAGAGCTGAGCACTGATATCAGCCACAAATGTCGAAAGGCAGGCTAGGTAAATGTGGATAACCATCCTCGCGGGTTTTCTGCAACGATTAGCTAATGAACGCAGATGTGCAACGGGATTTTCCGCAGCGCCCTCGCTACCATCTGCCGTGTAGTTTGGAGTGTCGAGGATCAACTTGAATGTCTGGCCCGCGGTACTGATGTGACGATCTTCAGCCATGAGACCCGAGGAGCGTGCCCGACTGTCGAGGCTGCCGGAGTCATCATATCGCTATGTCTTGGAAGTGGCGGTGATCGTCAGTCTGCCTCACGTCGAACGATGGAGGCACTGCTTTGAGAATAAATAGAAAGGGTCTCGGGCTGGGAGAGACACGGGGTATCATGGAGATTGTCGAGGCTGTTTAGCGGCAAGTCATGAACGTCACGACCGATCAGAGCGGAATCCTCGTTGGCGATCTGCACTAGCAAACATTCTGTTGCCGACACGCGCTTGAGGCGGCGCATTGCGGTTGGGATGATGGTCTCTGTTCTGCTCTCCTTCGCCATCATCAACCTCGACCGACGCCTGCAGAAACAAGCGCTCGGCTGTGTGGGAAGCGAGGGTTACTCTGCAGAAACGCTGCACGGTAGCCGTCTGAGATAGATGAATTGCCCATGCCGAACCCTGGTCTTGTGTTGGTTCGGTCTTCATGAGAAAGATGGCAACGCAAGGGAAGCACCAAGAAAAAAAAAGGTTTTGAAGGCCAGAAGGTGAAGGGAAACGGCCGCGGGGCCAGTGGCAGGGCAGGGACTCTGAACTGGCAGAGACATTGCACTGCACTGGACTACGACACTGGACGAGACCTCAACCGGGAACCCACAGCTGCTGTGGAGAAACACCGGCCCGTGGTGGAACCAAGACGTCGATCAGAACACTGAAAGCAGTTAGCGCAGGCCTATATCCAGCCCTGGCCACTCAGAGGCCCGGCCGCCGTCCACCAGGGCCCACAGTGCTAAGAACGGCTCCACTCAGCCCTCCAGGCGCGCGTCTAAGTCAACCTTCATTTCGCCGTTTCCACCTTTGACAGCGCACAACCGCTTGAACAACACCAAAGCCCTCTTCGCCCTCTCCTTCGCTCACTTCCTCTCTCTCGCCCATCTCTGTGCTATTGGACGACTGAGTAGTTCGTCCGAATCCACCTACGCACATGCAAGATTCTATGCAAGGATCCGCTCTGCTCTGCGAGGTACCCGTTCAGACCAAGCAAGCGAGAGAGAGAGACAGAGAGAGAGAGACAAGGAGGGACACAGAGACGCAGAGAGGGGTCTTGCCGTCGATTCGTTTTGGTACCCCTGCTTGCTTTCCGCCGATCGGTACGCGCTTCGCTTCGAAGCATGGAGTTGCTTTGCTGCTGCTGCTACCGTCCGCCAACAACCACGACATTGTCCTCGCCCTCGTTCCATCCATTGATGCATGGCTACGGCAAGGCACCTTGGCTACTCTGCCGCGCGGGCACACACAGAGAGAGAGAGTATAGAGTCGCCTCCAATGCAATGCGCCTCCCCTGCCTCATTTCTCGTCCCGGACCCCAATTGGCTCTTTCGCCGCCGTCGTGGGGTCTCAAGTCCGCTCCAACGCACTCTGGCGGCTCGATGCTCATGCTCATGCCCACCTTTATCCTCAATGCTACACCATCATATCACAGACAGACTGACAACCCAGCAGCTCCAACAGCTCTCCAGAACAAGCTTACCCCTGCGTGCAGACCGATCGACGACCAAACCCCACGCATGTCGTGGCATGATCCAGCCCTAAACCCAGATGAACCTCTCCAGATGGAGCCTCGCGACCGCGGCAAGGCTGGCGCCTACTCATACCCAACACTTTTGCTAATTTCGACCCTCTTTTCCCGGGCCCAATCTCTTCCCGTTTGAGCCGTATGCTCCCTTCTTCGGCACCCCAGTCTGCCGTCCGATCATGCCAAGTTCCATCGTAGCCGCCCTTCAGACCCGGCCAGTTCTACGCGCCCAACTCCAGACAGACGCCCATCCTCACCATCTCTCCAGCCAATGTCGTCCGCCCTCTGGAAGGACGCCCGCTCTTTTGGACACACGAGACGGGTTTCATGGCATCTTTGGCTGCGATTATGCTCTTTTGCAGCCATGCTGTCTTGTTTCACATCTTCAACACCCCGGTCTCATCTCGACCGCGCTTCTTCGCCTCTTTGTCACCCCGGCAGGCCGCGATGTTGCTTAAAGTCAGACCCAATGTCCGCCTCCTCGACCAGATCTTGACCCTCCTGTTCCTCAGTCCACCAAGCAATCTCACTCTACCTCACAACATTTCCTTTTCCGTCTCTTTTTCCTTTTTCCTTATTTCCTTCCAAGTCTTCGTCATCGTCATAGTCGTAGCATTTCCTAAGCCAGATTTCCTAGACTTCTTCTGACTTACACATCTTCATTCGCTATCGCCATCTCTCTCCTCTATTACTACTCTATACCCATCATCGGCCTCTCTCCTGAGTCTACCTCCAGGCGAGGCACGAACACCAACGAAACGAGACTCTCACTTTCGACACTTTCAACTCTGTCTTCGCAGCTTAATCCTCTAATCTGCATTCGTTTACATCCTACGTCTTGACGGCAACTCTCTAGTTGCCCCCTTCGCAATCATTTCTTCCCACGGTATCATGCCCAAGCACACGCGGGCATCCAGTTCGAGCCACCACCGCTACATCAACTCTATGCCTGTTTCTCTCGCTCCCGCGGCGAACCCCATCGCCATGTACAACCAGAGAATGTCAATGCCGCAGACCTACTACACGGTGCCCTCCTCCTCAGCCCCGATGCAGCCACAGCCTCAGCCCACGTACGAAAGCTACGCCCCGGTTGCCGCACCCCCGGTCTCGGTACCTCCCCTGCAGCACCGCGCCTCTTCCGGGGCCTGGACGCCTCAGGACGACCAACAACTCCTCTCGGCCCGTTCTCAGGGCCTAAACTGGGGCCAGATCCAGATGGCCTACTTCCCGAACAAGACCCCCAACGCCTGCAGAAAGCGCCACGAGCGTCTGATGGAGCGCAAGGGTGCCGACGACTGGGACAACCGCAAGCTCGAACGCTTGGCCAAGGAGTACATGAGCATGCGCAAGGAGATTTGGTCTGCTCTCGCAGCACGTACCGGAGAGAAGTGGAACGTTGTTGAGTCCAAGGTATGTTCAGCTATGATGACACACGAGACGTATGAAGCATCTACTAACTAAGCCTCTGTAGTGCATGTCCAACGGACTCAAGAATCTTCAAAGTGCGGCCCGCGCCGGGGCGAGAAGGGAGCGCCTGGAATCGGGCCAACCACTACCACCAGGGTATGACGATGACAGCGGCATCAGCGGCCTCGGGTTAACCCCAGTTGACGAGCTAGACGCGTCCTACAGTAGCCCGGAGATGTCCTCCGGCCACTCCAGCGGTGGCAGCACCACCTCGGCCGCCGGCTACGTCACTTCCTTCTCTCAACATCTCCAACCCCTCCATGCCGGACAATACGGCTACGGCCACACGGGCGCCCATCACGGATACAACAGCTCTGTTTCGTCGAATGCCTCGGTCAACGGCGGATACCCAGGCCAGTCGCCATCAGTCTCACCCGGCCCTCAAATGTACCAGCACGGCCAGAGGCTGCCGAGCGTGGACATGGGCATCGATGCCATCATCAACCGTCCCGGCGGTGGCGGCCAACATCCCATGTGAGGGCGTCGTTATCTTTTTCCTTTTTATCAGAATGATTGAACGCTCGTTTACACCAAGTTTGGAAATCGGAGGCTTTCTCGTTTTTACAAAGGGTCTTGCTTTTTATTTCTTGTTTTGTCCCCTAGGCCCATGTTACACCGTTCATGGACGATCAGGGTGGCGTTCCAGGCGTTGGGATGACCGAATACAACCGGATATACCGTTGACCACAGAGATGTGGGGAAAGTACTCCTTTGCCATGGTTGCTTGAGAGATGGGGACAACAGCACACGGGCAGTATGACTTGCCTTGGTAATGACAACGGGCGGAGAAGCACCCAAGGAGTCATGGTTGTGTATATTAGCATCTATAGATACCAAGATGATGGTGGCTGGTGCGAAAAGGGGGAGGGGCCGGAGACATGCAATCAAATGGTTTTCGAAGTTCACAACCCAGATGTCTATTCGGTTAGTCGCGCCGTCTAATCGAAACAGCACACAAATACACACACACAAAGTTACAGAGTGAGGTTGGTATCTTGAAACCGGGATCCCAGACCGAGGCCCTCCCGATAGGACCGCTTCTTTCCATGAAAAAAGAGCACACTTAGAATACATGGCAAGTTCTACGCTTGCCGCTTCTACCACATCTACCACATCTACCACCTCTACCACCGCTATCTGCGCGGGGCGGGTGGGGTAACAGGCATCTCGTCCAGCTCGTCGTCTTCCCATTCATCCTCGTCAGTGCCCATGACACTATTCCACACGCGACTCCACATGCCCTTCTTCTGCAGCAGCGCCAACACCATGACAACGGGCAGATGCCAGACGCTGGCCCAGAACAGACCCCTGGCCGAGCCCTTGTGGCCCTCGTACTTCCAAAACCGCACGGCCTGCCACGAAAGCCATCCGTTGACCGGCAAACTCGTCACGGCGAAGCTCCACTCCGTCACGCCGGCGGCGCAAAGCGCCACGCAGAGGGGGATAAAGACAATGCTGTACCTGAGGGCGACGCGAGCGTTGCGAGCGGGGTTGGTCCACGCGAGCATGCGCAGGCCCGCCGCCTTGTACTCTTCTCTGATGGGCCACGAGAGGGCCATGAAGTGCGGGAACTGCCAGGCGAACAGCAAACCGGCCATCAGCCAGCCGCCAATGGAGCTGCCGTCGCTGGCGAGGAGAAGCTCCCGCCACGAGCCGTCGCCCGAGGCGGTCTCGCCTGCGGCCGCGGCCCAGCCCATCAGCGGCGGTATGCCACCGACGACGGCGCCCAGCCAGGTGTTGGCGGCGCTCATGGCCTTCATCGGGGTGTACATGCCCGCGTAGATGAAGATGTTGGCGCCGCCGAGGAATGCGACGGTCGGGTTGACGCCGAAGTAGAGGGCGCCTACGCCGGTGAGGGCCGAGGCGACGGCGAACATGACGGCGGCGCGCGTTGAGATCAGGCCTCTGACCAGGGGACGGTTCCTCGTGCGGGTCATCTTGGCGTCGGTCGAGGGCTCGTAGAGCATGTTCAGGGAGTTGGCCGAGGCGGAGCATAGCGCCGTGCCGGTGGTGAGGAACAGCAGCGTCAAGGGGCTGAGCGACGGCGACTCGGTTATGGCGGGGGAGAGGAAGGCAGGGACAGGGTACACGGCGTAGGAAGCCATTGCGGTCAGCACGACGAGCGCGGAGAGGCGGGGCTTCGAGAGGGAGAGGAGGGTCGAGAAGATGCGGCGGGCGGAGTGGGCGGGTTGCCGTTCGGCGACGCTGGTGAGGGCGGAGGAGGCATCTTGAGGGAGTGGTACGTCAGGTGAAGAGGCGGCGGCGGCTTCGGCGGCGGCTTTACGTTTCGCGGCCTGGCGGCGACGGTGGGGGAGTTCGTGGTTTACGGCAAGGTGGTTCGGCTCGGATTGCGTGTTGGAAGTGGAGGAAGAGGAAGAGGCGATCGAGGCCGAGGCCGAGACGGAAGAGCTTCGGGTTCCTGAGGGTCGAGGACGCTCCAGGATACTATTGGGGAGGAAGTAGCTCGCACCAAGACGTACGGCGGGGGCCGCCTTCGGTGCCGTCGTGGAAGCGGTGCGCCGGGGGATCAATGGCGAAGAGAGCAAGCCCCGAGGGGAGCTCGAGGCTTGGTGGAGGCATTGGCGACACACATTATCGAGGAGACGAGGGCGCAAGAGCGTATTGGGAGCTGGCCGCATGGTTCTTGCTCTGCTCAGTGTCTGCGCTCATGTCGGCCTGGGAAGAAGAGAGCGAGGGCGAGGGCGGTCGACAGCGGGGTGCTTCTCACTGAGCAGCCATGCGCGAAGCTTTCGATCGATCCGTTGAGAGGGGCTGAAGACGGAGGTCGTGAATCGGCGAGGTGTTCGTGACGTCGGTCGGTCGATCGAGTGGGTGGGCGAGATGTTCAAGGACGTGGGAACACTGGAAGAATGGAATCATGCGGACGACACGGCCTGGCGGGATGGATGGATGGGCTCAGAAAATATTTGGCCAATCAGGTGCCGGCTGATGGAGATGTGAACTGGTTCCACTTTTCCCGGGCCATGTCCACCGTTTCGGCCGTCGGCGGGCACTGTGCGGCCTCCGAAGAGTTCGAGTTTGCAAAGTAATGTCATTACACAGAAAACATGATTGTATCAATGACAGGTCTAATCAAGATTACTGATCTATCCCACAAGAAAAGAATGCCACCGCCATCCTTCTATTCTAATCCATGTCCATGACCTACAGCCTCTCTCTCTCACAGTCTCAAGCGTCCCCTAACTCGTCCCCATCCTCAGCCACCCTTTTCTTCTTGGGTGATCCGGCACGCCCCTGAACATCCGCCTCGTCGCGCTTGCGCTTATCGCCAGGGCTGCTTGGGGCCTCGTCCCCTGATGCAGTTTCCGGCACCAACTCGCTGGAGTCGGCCACGCTCAGGTCATCCTCCTCGCCGTTGTCCTTGTACGTGTCGTCACGAGGAAGCCCCATCCGACGGACCCTACGTGTCTTGCGCCGTGTCGTTCTGTTGCCGTCTGCATCTTCAACCTCTTCATCGTACTCCTCTTCCTCATATTGCACTCCGTGGTCTCTTTCCCCATCCTCCTCATCATCCTCTTCATCATCAATGAAATCGTCGTCTTCGTCCTCATCATCCTCCTCATCGCCATTATCATCACCAGGGAATGGAAGATGCCAGTTATCCTTGTTATTATCATGGTTGGGGTCGTGCTGCCAGGTCGGGTTGGTGCGTTTGCTTCCATCTGCCGGGCAAATGGTCTTCGCCAGCTCAGGGTGTTCTTCCAAGAAGTCCGCCTTGAGTGCGGAGAGCTTGGCACCCCTCGGCAATTTAATCCAACCGACTCTGCTTGGTAACTCTGGCGAGCCATCTTCGCGATGTTTGACCGCGCCCTCCTGTGCAGGAATACGGCAACTTCGGTTCGGGTCCGAGTGGGCCTGTGAAGAGAGATAGGTCAGTCATGAACGTCGTCACCGGCACAGGAAGTGGGTTCTCTTACATCGACTTGGACTTGTCTGTTCGGGTCACCTTTGATGGGCCGCGAGCCTCGCTTAGGGGCTTTGCGTAAACATCTTGAGCAGTACATGTCATCATCCGGGACGAAGCCGCTTGTGGGGACTCCAGTGCTTGGAACAGGGATGGGTCCGGGAGGCTTGGGCTTGGTCGGAGGTCGGGGTTTGGCTGAGGGCTTAGTCGTCGGCCCGGATGTAGGCTTACTGGATGATGGCTTGCTAGACGATGGCTTGCTGACCGCTGGCTTCGAGGGAGTAGGCTTCGATGAAGTGGGCTTCGTCGTGACAGGCTTCGAGGGAGTAGGTTTCGCACCAGTCGGCTTCGTGGTGGCAGGCTTTGTCGTTGTGGGCTTCACAACCTTGGGAGGGTTGCTGCTACTGCCACCTCCGTTGTTGCCACCTTCGGCTTCGCTGATGTTTCCCGACTGGCCGCCCGTATTGACTCCTTGGCCCTCTCTGGGAACCTGAGGGGTTATAGGCGGCGTACGCTGTCCAGGAGCCGCAGTCTGTGACTCCCCGGTCTCAACGCCTTGCATGGGATCCGCCGCAGGCTGGGACTCCTGAGGACGGTTTCCATCCCGACAACCTCCAGGACGAGAGTTGTCAGGCTGTTCAGAGCGTCCAGAGCCTGTACCTGCAGTTCCCGATGGGCCTGGTTGAGCAACCGTCGGCTCTCTGACAGTGCCTGGGATCGGCTGCTTCCCCTCCCTTATCCTCTGTTTCTTGTGCTCTTCCCTCAACCTTGCCAGTTCGGCTTCCGTGTTCGGCCGCCTGCCGATAACAAAGTCTTCAGAACCGTGTGCCGTCCCCATGTGATGATTCAGTTGTCGCTGGTTCATGAATCCCACCATAGCCCCGCACTTCTCAAAATACGGGCATCTCTTGTCGCGTCGGTCCACGTACCTCTCGTTATCGGGATCCCACATACTGTGACCGGGGCCGAACGGCTCTCGCTGCGGTATATGAGGGATCTCCTTGTCCTCCAGTATTTTCCAAAGCTCGTAGACGTGACATTCCATATGCTTGACTTGGAAGACTCGTGCTTGAATCTCTGGAAGGTTCTCGTTCGCTTTGCGTTCTTCCTCTGGAACTCGGAAATTAAGACGGCAGAGAGGGCATTCCTTCAGGGGCATGTCGCTATGCTTCAGCTCGAAGTGCGCCAGAACCTCAGACGGCGTGAGACCAAATAGAGGCTCGCGGCACCCACGAACGGTGCACTCTGCAGGGGGATCTTGAACAGGAGTTGGCCCAGGCTTGTCATGCCACGCCAACGGGTGGCTCAAAAAGCGGCGGGGAGCAGCGCGTAGTGGTTGTCGACGAACAAGATCCTGAGTAGCATTCAGACCGATGTAGAGCGGATCTGTGGGCTGGTCACTATCTTTCCAGTAGCCTTCCTGATAGATCTCGAACGGTGTGATGTTGGGCGGCTTTTTCTGGGGGCAGTCTGTGATGTGCTTCTTGATGGTCTCGATGTCTTCCTGCTTCCCGTCTTCGACGAAACTCTTCTGGCAATAAGGACAAAAGCAACCCAGATGGGCGTAGAAGCCACCGCAGTGCTGACGATGCCGGTCGATGTTTTCGTCTGAGAGCTTTCTCAGAGAGAAGCCGCACTTCTCACAGAACGGCTTCCCGGAATGAGACGTTCCTCTGCAGCGGTGCGGATAGTCGTCAAACCGATCGAACTCCTCCATGACCTCTTTGCTGTTCCAGACGAAGTCGCCGCATGTTCTGCAGAAAGTACAACGACCGGCCGCCTCGGCGTGAGGTACACAAGTGCAATCGTGGTGGTCACGCTCAGCCCTGTCGTTGAGCACGTGGTGGTCCCGGCCACATCTGTCGCAGTACCGATACTCGCTTTCCTTTTCACTCGCCTTCGAGGGTGGGCTCAGCTTCGGCAGAGGCCCTTTTGCAGGCTGAAGTCGCCGGAGTATGGTGGATGAGATGGCACGGAGATCTTCAGATGTAGTCTCAGGAGGCGCTGTCGGTCTTTTGGTTGCCGGGCGAGGGTCAGGCATGTCCAGAATCTTGCGCAACTGAGCTGCGTGCTTCTCCTTGATGTGCTCCTCTCTTTGCTGCGAGGTCCAGTGCGCAAAGAGCTGCACATCGCACCAGGGGCACTTGTTGCCGACATGGCTCTCCTTGAGATGTTGCAGAAACTCTACGTCCTTGCCCTGGCGATAATCGTATTTGCACTTCTCATATGGACATCCGTTTTGGCGGTCGAGGATCATGTTGCGCGATTTCCAACTATACTCTTGCAACTCTCGCTGCTCAGTCGCCGTGAGAACGTTCTTATTCAGCAAAAACATGTTTCTTTCGGTTCCTCCCGTTCTCAGTATCGGTTCAATTGGCGGTGCATTGATAGGAATCGACGGGTTGTATATGCCTTTGTCGAATAAGCTCGGCTGCTTGGCCCAGGTCTTCTCACGAGCGTTCTCTTCGGGTATTTTCTGCTCCGGCCGTTGTTCGGGGGGGTGCGGGAAATTCTCTCTGGCCAGGCTGATGAGAGGGAGACGCAGTTCTTCACGGAAGCGTGAGACGTCGCCATACCGAGGGCCCCATTCGCAGTTTTCAAGCTGTTTGACTTTGACCATGTGGTTAGCAGTGTTGTCCAAGTCAAAAACAGAGAAGCTGCTTACCAAAATCAAGCTTGTCATCCTTCAAGATTGAAATTTGCACCTCTTCCGCAATGATACGACGTCTGATCATCGCCAGCTGGTTATCGGGGTCATTCGGTCGAAGAATAAACGATGCCGGGTTCCAATCATTGGCAACATTCCCTGGGATCGAGGGCTGGAGCAGGATAGAGTCTTTGTCGGAATCGTACTTGACGTTGGGACAGCCTTCGTACAGTTTACGAACCTTGGACTTGAACGTCGCCATCGCATGGGAATCTACGCTGAAGTCTTGATGTCCATTGTTCCACTCCTTAGAGACCATTCTGCAGGTGACATCGCCGTCGACGGGCTGGATGACGAAGAAGCGACAAGGCTCACGCTCGTCGGTCACTGAGTCTGCGATGAACCTCGAGAGGTTTTGCTGGTCCCGCTGTCTGGCCGTCTGGTCTAGGTGATGCCACTCAACCGGTTTGCGCTCGCTAAAGACGGGATAGGTTGTCTGACTAAAAAAGTCCGTCCCGCGCCAGATGCGATACGTCGAAGCTTTCACAGGGACGTGAGAGAGTCTCAGCAAGTTCTCCATTGTCCTAAGCGCCTCCTCATATGGGTCATCAGCCCCAGCCTTGCGGGGGCACTTGCGCACTTCCCGCGTAGTGGTATTGAGGCGACTTCCGGGCAGATAGAAGACGACAGAGTCCTCGGGCAAAGACTCGGTTGTGATGTTGATCTGCGTCTTTCTGTTGACGTGGGGATGCATCGCCAACCAGAAATAATAGTCAATCTCAAGACCACCATACCAGCGGTTTTGATATGATTGTTGAAAGCTATTTTCGCCGGACAGGACGACATCACAGTGACTTCCACCAGGCATCTGTGGGCGTCCGATCAAGACTTCCTGCGCGGTGGCCAAGAAAGGCATGAACTGGTTGGCACCCCACGGGTAGGTCGACGGAAGGGCGTGATTCTGCGAATCTGCCCCAAAGAATGCTCCGCGTCGAGGCACACGGTAGTAGGCGAAGTCCAAATCGCCAAAGTCGTTCGTTCGGCTCAATCTGACCATGTCGTTTGTGTAGTCGCTGTCTGTTGGCGCCCAATGTGTTGGTGTCGTTTCCTCACGGCGGTGTACAAACCACACACAATCCTGACTTGTCCTGGACTGCTCGTCGACGTAATTGGCCAAGTCACTGTTGGAAGGAAGGGGTATCTTGGTTTCGAAAGAACGCACGATGAACTTGGATTTCCGATTCATATGGGCGAGCACCATGTCGCTCTGGTCGCGCTTCTTCAGCGAAAGAAGCTTTCTGCTGGCCTCCTCGAGAGTGGAGAGGTCGGCGGCGTTGAATGTGACACGGCCTTGGAAGCCATACAACTTGGCCAAGTTCTTGGCATGAGGTCGGGGGGTTGGGTCGCCATACTCGGTGTGCCCAGAAGCCGCTTCCTGGTTGTTGCTAGTATTGGGCATACTAGGAGGCGCAAACCCTGGTGTTCTCGACGGGTCTCCAGCGCCTGTGCCTGCAACAGAAGATGGTTTGAAGTATGGAGTGGTGTGAGTAGGGCCTTGCGAACTCCCAGTGGCTGCGACGGTGCTAGAGGCACCTGGCACACGCTGAGGAGCATTGACTTTGTTCGGCTGGTTGTGAAGACCTGTTCCAATAGAAGAAGAAGCTGGCTGATTCGATGAGCTGCTGGAAACACTGACCGGTCTGTTAGCCGCTGGCAAGGCTGACTGGAGCGTGCTGTGGGAACTGCCCGGGGCACGCGAGGGCAGAATTGACGACGACGCTGTGGGATAACGACCTCCGGGGAGACTGGCAGCAGGTGGAACTTGCAGTCTTCTTGGAGTTGCAGCAGTATTGGCGCTAGGGTTGCCGGACGAGATCGTAGGGGTGGATGTTGGAGGAGGAGGCCTTGGCCTGCCCACGTATCCTGAAGACTCGACGTAAGGGGTCTTTGGAATTGGCGGGGTGAAGGTTCGAGGATGATGATACAAGTCTGGCATTTCATCGTCTTTGTCATTGCGGCCTCCTCTACGAACACTCGACGAGATCGTAGCGCTGGATTGTGGACGACCCTGAGCAGGAGGGGCCCGCCTGTCCTGGTACCCCGAAGACTCTACGTAGGGGGTTCTTGGGATTGGCGGTGTGAATGTTTGAGGATGGTGATGCAAGTCTGGCATCTCATCGTCCTCATCATCTCCGCCTCCTCCACGAAGGTTGAGGCCGCGAGGCTCGGAGTTATCTTGCGCAACCCCAGTGACTCCGGAATAGCCGGGAAGTTGAGCAGCCGACACTGGAATGGTGCTGTACGGCGCCTCCGTTGCTGTCAAACTGTGTTAGCAAGTTGCAGAGTCCCGCGATGTAGTCCCTCACCTCTCAAATGGTCATAGCCAAAGTTCCTCCGGTCGTGGGCTGTGAGGAAATGAAGCGGAGGCGAAACCTCGGCCTCGTGCAGTTGTTCCCAGTCGTCAATCTCGAAAGAGGGCTTGCTGAGCTGGGCAAATTGAGACAAAACAGGCTCGACGGGTAGACCGAAATACAACATGGCGAACTTGGTGGCCAAAGAGGGAGGGTGGCCCTTGAAACGTCCCGCAAGCAAGGCGCGATATCGCTGGGTGCTGTCCTCCTGGCATTCTCTCAGACTGCGCGGTTCTACAGCGGGGAGAAAGAGCTTCCTCTCATGAGGCGTAAAGTGATCATCCAAGACCTGCTTAATGGTGAGGGTCGGCCGATCGAGCATACGTCGGAAGGTGTGCACAACCTCCTTCCAAGCGGCATCGGTCGGCTTGATGAGAGGATTGTACCGCTTCGTTGGGTCAAGAACCAGATTGTTTGGGTCCGACATGGTGAGAGTAGGATGGGATGAACAAAAGAGAAGTGAGACCGCGAAACAAGGTAGGCAAACAAGAGAGAAGGAATGTGGGAAAGAAGGTGAAAACAGAGAAGAGATGTGTGATGAGGGAACAAGCACCGGCGAGGGTCGACGAGAAAGATGGAAGCATATGAATGAAATTACGACAAAGAGATGTGCCTTAGTCGAGTTGGACCGATCAAGGGAGACGTGATGCCTTGGAAGAAGCCTTGGGCATCCAAAGATGTCCATGAATTGACTTTTGTTTGATCCTTCACGCATTGTCGTTGAGATCTTGGTGTCACCACCGCTTCCCAAGGGAGGGGAAACGACCATTTCAAAATATTTCAAGACCGAGCAGTATCGAAAACACTCGACGCGATGGTATTCATAGCTAGTGAGACTGCAGCCGATTTGACGCGTCTTGAGTATTTGGCAGCAATAGACGTTGCGTTATTAGATGCTCTACGAACAGTTACTGCGACACACGATGTCCGTAGACGACCAGGGGTTTGGGTGGAAATACCAGAACTAGCAGCCGTTGGTACAGCAGCCACAGGAACCGGCACTGGTAAGTCTATGATAGCTCTCAGAAAAGAAACCTGCTTCCGAGTCCATTTCGATTCTAGATGATTAGATTGTCCCAAAGCATTGAAGAGTCGACCCGGCAGAGGAGCCGTGGATTTCGACAGCTGTGCATCCAACCTCTCGGTGGGTTGAACAAAGCCGGTCGGTCGGGCGGCATTGTCCCTGGCGACCGGAAACGTATGCGAACAATATGTCAATTGTCCATTTAAACAAGGAGTATCAAGAGGCATTCGTGCTGAAAGGAAATGTTGAAAGGAGGAATCGAGGCTTCGACATCCTGTTGGAAACGAGTCAATCTCTCGAAGTAAGAGTTGCATCAGGAAGTGTTGATGCTGGAAACAAAACCGCCAAAAGCATGGCCAAGCACAGTGCTAGCCGGAGTGCATTTCGCACTTCACACGTAGCGCTTCCCCTTTCCTAAAAAGAAGTCTCAACAGGCCCGACAGCGTCTTCCATTCATCAACTGACCCTTCGGGCCACTCTGTGCCGAGTCCTTCTCTTACTGCCTCCCTCTTGATAGCTTCGATATTGTGTACTCGACCACTGGCTTGCCATGTCTTTTAAGGGCATATGGTAACTTTCCCGAGCCTGCGAGGTGGATTCTTTGGACTATTCCACTCTTGAACGGCTCGGAAAACTTCCCTCAACAACCACAACGCATCAAGGTAATTGTTAGCGTAACGTAAGGTGGTGGACTGCCCACATCTCCGCATTAGCATCACCGCGGACGGGCGACTCCAGGCCGAACCTTATGGGGACCCCACGTTTCTGCCACAGCCCACTCGTCAATAACCAGATTCCATTGACAGCTGTTCGGCCTACAACTGGCTTGTCGTAGCAGAAGTTTCTGGTGGTCATGCGTTGCTGCGCTTACGTTTTCCTTCGCAAGGAGACGCGCCCAGAGCTCCGAATCGGCGGGTGTTGGGAACCTTTTATGTTCGTGAGTACATGTCCGGCTGGCTCCCCTTCAGGTCTGAGGTTCGTACTGCTTAACATTCCCCTGTGCCAACCGCGGACAGAAGTGCGGGGTTCTCCATCTAAACCAACAAAACAGACATCGTCGCTCACGTTCTGGCCTCCGGTCGACGCAGAGCTGGTTTCCATATTTGCTGCCCGTGGAAGACTATTTCTGTCATCCGTCCTGCTGCTCACTCTCTTGTCAACAAGTGCATCCTACCTACCTAGTAGACATTCGGATTTAGTTCAAGAACCCCATCTTCAGCTCTTGCATTATACCGCCTTGCGTGAAGCCCAAATCCATTTCTCCCGTCTCCTGTTTAATCTCTGCCCTGTCCACACACCTGCATAATGGCTTCTGAATCCCTGTTGAGTAGCTTGAGATCTGCAAGCCAGGTCGATTGCGACACTCTTGATGTGGAAGGTAATGATCATTCTCAGAAGCTCAGCTTCTCGCGCATCATAATAATGACCTCTCCGCAGTTGCCAAAGAGCTGGGCCCTTTCGTGGACTGTACCTCCAACCAGGCCATTGCCTTCAACGAGCTCACCAAGCTCACCCCTGACGGCAAGCTCTATCACGAGCAGCTCATTCGAGATGCTGCCAAGGACGCACAGAGCTGGGCGAAAGACACCTGGTCAGACATTGACCCAGTTCTTCTCGCCGTCGAGATCATGGTATGCAACTAGGAGCCGGACGAAGACACCCTTCTCAGGTCAACTAACAAGCGCATAGATGGTCAGACTGTCGCTGCAGTTTGCCCCCTACTTGACGGGTTACTTCCACGTCCAGACCAACACTCACTTCTCTTACTCGGTTGAGAAGACTCGCTATAATGCTGAGAGTATGTTCCATCCTCAATTGTGTCTGATGGGCTTATGTCTGACAGCGTGCAGGAATTGTTGAAATGTTCAAGAAGATTGACCCCAGTTTCGATGTCAAGCGGGTGTGCATCAAGATTCCTTCCTCTTGGGAAGGCATTGCCGCATGCAAGATCCTGGAGCAGAAGGGCATCGCCACTCTGGCGACAACCATGTTCTGCATGGAACAGGCTGCCCTGGCCGCGGACGCTGGCTGCACATACATCGCTCCCTACGTGAATGAACTCAAAGTGCACTTTGTTCCCGGGTGAGTCCTTCCCAGTGTCTCGTCCTCATTGCATGCCGGAAGAGTCTCTGACTTGATTTTCAGCTATGTGGATGAGAACAAGGCTTTCGACTTCTGCAGAACCGCTCAGGCATACTACATCGAGAAGAAGGCGAAGACGCAAGTGCTTGCCGCCAGTCTGACTTCAGTGGCTGAGGTCATGCAGCTCGCGGGCATCCAGCACGTGACGGTATCGCCGCCCTTGCTTCGGGGTTTGGCGGCTCAATCGGCTTCGACGTGGACAGAGAAGGTCGGCGGCTACTTTGCTGCCGGCCCGGACAAGGAGTGGACTGCCGACTTCGAGGCGGCGTTGAAGGATGAGAGCGCGTGGCGCCTTGCCTTCACTCGCAGCGGAAATGGAAAGTATGAAGAGAAGCTCATCCAAGCGATCAACATCTTCTCGGATAAGCAAGAAGAGCTCGAGGAGCTCGCCCGTCGATACCTGTAAGTCTCAGGATCAGTCATAAGGGTCGCATCCGATTAGCCATGCAGGAGCTAGCTAGACGTACTCAGCCCAATTGATCCATGATTCAATTCCCCAGCTTCAGGGACTTTGCGCTTACTCTTAATCGTGACGGTGACTGCAACCTCGACTGATAAATCGAGACCAGCTTCTACGCCAATATCTCACGTCAAGTCAGCTTCATGTTGGACAGCGGTGTCTGCGGTGTGCTCTTGTCAGCCGAAAGACGCCACGATCTTCCAGCATTCGCACAAGCGGAAGAGACAGACGACTTTGTGATAAGAAGTCGCTTGCTATTGGCTTGCATCGCCACTCGGGTGCGTCGACCCCTGCCTTTCCAGAGATACCCCGATAACCCTCACCCTGTTATCAGTGAATTCTTAGAACTGGGCTTCATATCTTACCCCAACCACTCGGTAAGGTAGTCGACTTTCCCCCATTGCCGAGCTGAAAGCTGTCGATTGTGCGACCATGCTGCCATCTGCAGATGACGGACTTGGCCGGCCCCAAGCCCGCATAGGTAGGTCTGTCGGGAGGAATTTCATCGCTGCAGAGGGGTTACATCGCACCGGGCTGCTTGCGGACTACATAGAGCCGGCCATGTCTCACTTTCAGAAGAAAAGTCGTTGCCACGCCACCGTTAAGAAGGGTCGCTAGGAGGTAGTTGAGATAAGATTAACTACTTCTCGGCTCCGGATCTGTTTCTCTTTCGGACTTCTTCTCTCTTCGACGTTTCGCCCGAGCCCTACCTTTCGTGTTTTACCTCATGAGTGTATGCAGCTGCATCTAAATTGGACGAGGTGCATGCGACCAGAAAACCCGGCACACCAGCGTATTTCATCAGAAACCAGACTGTCACGATGCGGGGTTACGGAAAAGATGAAGTGAAGCGGCGATGCACTTCGCTGCGGGCATGGGAGCTTCCCAAGCACCCTAGCACCATTGCTCCAGATGGCGTCTGGGTAAGTGGCTCTGGACGAAGAGGGGGAAATGAGAAAACGTAGCCCAGCTAACGGTGTGGTAGTCCAACTCAGACATGGACCCTGTTCCGTTGGAGCAACAGACATGGAGCATATGGACGATTCTGGCTTATTGGAGTTCGGATCTGATGAATCTGTCGACGTTGCAAACAGCAGGAAGTATCCTCGCAGTTGGATTGAGTTGGAGAGAGTGAGTCGCATTCAGACGTCACGACATATGATGGGAGTGCTAACTCGACGTAGAGCCATCCCTGCCATGGCGGTAGGAACATTTGCTATTGCCATAGCCATGGTTCTCAACGGTGCTATTGGAAGTAGACTCCATGTCCCATTCTCAGTGATAGCTACGGGAAGCTTTGGGTTCTACTTTCGCTACTTTGCGATCGTCAGTCGAGCTATTCTGGCCATGTTCTGGTTCGGCGTTCAGTGTGCCAATGGCTCTTACTGTCTCACAATTATGCTGAGCGCCATGGCACCTTCGTACGCGAGGATCCCAAACACACTGCCTGAGTCCGCGGGTATTACGTCGATGGGAATGTGCTCGTAAGTGTTGATGGGTTTGCCGCCTGCGGTTGACTGGTAACTGACCTTCACTGAAGTTTCTTCCTCTTCTGGATTCTCCAGCTTCCTCTCCTCCTCATTCATCCGACGAAGCTCCGACCCTTGTTCTACGTCAAGCTCATCGCGGCTCCTGCCGTTGTTCTTGGTACGATGGGATGGGCGGTTAAGAAAGCAGACGGTGGCGGAGATATCTTCAAGTTGGAGCCGGAAGTGCCTTCGGGTACACCTCAATACGCTTGGTTGTGGCTATCCTGCATGTCGAGCGTGACAGGACAGTGGGCCACGATGGGTGTCAACATCCCCGACTTTCTGCGCTATTCCAAGAGCCCCAATGGCCAGCTAGTGCAACTGCCCTTTGTCCCTCTTGTGTTCACACTCTGCGGTACTCTTGGGATCATCACGACGTCAGCGACGAAGGTGTTTGTGGGTGAGTACCTCTGGAATCCACTTGACATTGTCAGTCTCTGGCTTGCAAATGGATCCGGAGGCCGCGCTGCTGCTTTCTTCGCCGCATTGGCCTGGTTCATTGCTACCGTTGGTACGAACATCACGGCGAACTCCATCAGTGCTGCAAACGATCTGACGGTCATGTTCCCCCGCTACTTGAATATCAAGAGGGGCTGCATGGTCGCAGCGGTCATTGGCGGCTGGGTTCTGGTCCCATGGAAGATCCTCAGCTCGGCGCAGACGTTCCTGAACTTCATGGGCGCATATGCTGTCTTCCTTGCCCCAATCAGCGGCATTATGGCGGCAGACTTCTGGGTTGTCAAGAAGCAGCGATATGACTTACCTGGTGAGTACATTCGGATTCTAGGTATCACGGATGGCAAGACTGACACTTTTGATGCACAGGGCTGTACGATCCCCACGGCCGCTACCGTTTCGATGCGGGCGTCAACTGGAGAGCGCTCGTTGCCTTCATTGTTCCCGTGGCGCCTTCGCTGCCGGGCATGGCGATGGCTATCAGCGGCTACCCGGCGGTCAAGATCTCGGACGGTGCGCAGCATCTGTACAGCTTCGACTGGCTTTTTGGATTCGTTGTGTCAATCTTCTTGTACACGACACTCAGCTGGCTTGTGCCGGCGAAGGAGTCCCTCGTACCCCAGACGATTTGGACACGGGAGGGCATGGATATCGAGGGCACTCAGGGCAGTGATGTTGAGACTCCGAAAGATAAGACCCCCGAAAAGGTGCAAGCTACAGCTCGGGATGGCCACCAGACTCCAGATTCTAAGGTGCTCTGAGCATGGATTCGGTTCGGAGCGCTATTAAGAGCTTCTTTCATATCATTTAGAGACTAAATGCCCCTTCTACCTACGAATAGGATTGTCTTTAACGTCTTTAACGGTGGCCAGTTGTAGCTTGAGAGGAGCAACACAGTTGACACTGACTGGTCGCTGAGTGCTGCGTGAACGTAACCGAAACAATTAAAGCGTAGCTCAATTAGAGTTGCGGGGAGAATATTGTCATGGACTTAGCGCTGCAGTGGTTGGACGTGACCACGGACAGCGTCGGTTGCTATCGCCGACTCAGTCCGTCGGCGACTCAACAGGGCCCGGGATTGAGGGTTGAGACGTGTCGGCGCGGGCTGCAACGGTCTTCTTCGGCGACCACGTGGATGATTTTGCGGCAACTATCGGCGTCTCCTGTCATTTGCTACAGCAGCCAAGTCTTGTAATAATGCACGGGCAAGTCAGTTGCGAGACTATGGCCGGTTTAAGAGTGCAAAAGAGCCAATATGAGACGATCACCTTCATCCCGTCGCTTTCCATCTTTAGAGAGAAAGGACACACCACACTGCTGTGACCGAATAAGACTGAGACTCTGGCACAGTGTACGTACCTACTCTGCACGTGCACGGCCCCACTGGACGCCGACTGCATAATTCAACGCATTGTCCACCTGCACAAACTATTCCACATTATGCAGATGGCCTGATTTATGAATACTCGCCTCCCCCCCACCCTCAGACTTTTCCCTCACCCTCCAAGAGCAATCACGCCATCGCCCTTGTCAGTCACCTCATCGTCCAAGCTCCACACCAGAGCCGCGCCCTCGACGTCGTCGACCCTAAAGAAGCCCATCTCGGCCACTCACAACGCCATCTCTCCCAATGCA
This sequence comes from Colletotrichum theobromicola, assembly GCA_014705045.1. Classification (NCBI taxonomy): domain Eukaryota; kingdom Fungi; phylum Ascomycota; class Sordariomycetes; order Glomerellales; family Glomerellaceae; genus Colletotrichum; species Colletotrichum theobromicola. The sequence continues at coordinate 60,500 of JABGLZ010000789.1, forward strand.
AGCGCCGCGGCGTCTATTTAGCGAGCTTTTCCAGCTCTCGACAAAGCGGCCCGTCCCTTTTCGACCGCTACACGCCCCGGCCACCTCTCTGGCTGGTCCTCTTGCCGCTCCTCCTCCTCAAGGTTCCCTTCACCCTCGACTCTTGCACGCCTCTCCCTGCTTTAGACACACCCGACCGACATCCGTCTCTTCCTCGACACCTCTTACTGGCGGTATCGCTGCTCAGGCACAAGAGAGGCAGCGGCCTCAGCATAACAGTGGTCCGGATGGCCCAGGGGGTCCAGGGAAGCGTCCCCCACGCCTCATCAGGGTTAGGACTCTGCTCGCTAGCGGTGGGCTGCTATCCTTCTTCATTGGCCTCTCGGAGCCGTTCCATGTCCCCCACGAAGATGATGTCGATACTTCCGGCCCGGCAGACTCGACCGACGACCGCGACCCGTCCCTCCCTCGCTTCCGGCTGAACGAAGTCCGGAAGCACGACGCAAAGTCCGGAAGCCCGTGGGTTACGCAAGGCGATAAGGTCTACGACATTACCGAATGGGTCGGAGCCCATCCCGGTGGTGAGGTCATCCTCCGTGCCGCCGGGGGCAGCATTGATCCCTACTGGGACATCTTCACCATTCACAAGTCACCCCACGTCTACGAGATCCTCAACCAATACTTGATTGGTTTTATCGATAATGCCGACCTCATTGATGGCAAGCCTGCTGCACAATCGATCGAGGACCCTTTCCAACACGATCCCAGCCGTGACCCCAGACTCATCACACTTACTCCCAAGCCTCGCAATGCCGAAACCCCTTTGGAGGGTCTAGCCGACAGCTATCTCACTCCCAACGAGCTCTTCTACGTGCGTAACCATATGTGGGTACCCGAGGTCGACGACACTTCAGATTACACCCTAAAGATTGAGCTACTCGACGGAACCGTCAAGGAGTACACTCTCGATGATCTCAAGACCAAGTTCAAGTCTTCAACCATCGTGGCGGTTCTCCAATGTTCGGGCAACCGCAGGAGTGACATGACCCGCAATGCTAAAAAGACAAACGGTCTTCAATGGAATGTCGGTGCCATCTCTTGCGCTGAATGGCAGGGTGTGAAGCTCTCCGATGTGCTCGCCGACGCCGGCGTCCCAATTCTGGAAACAATGGCTGGCGAAACGGATGCCAAACACGTTCAGTTCATGGCCCTCGAGGCCTACGGCGCGTCAATTCCCATCGAGTCTGCTCTGGATCCCCGTGGCGATGTTCTTCTTGCCTACTCGATGAATGGAAAGCCGCTTCCAAGGGACCACGGCTACCCTCTCCGCGCACTCGTCCCTGGCCATGTCGCAGCTCGTTCTGTCAAATGGTTGAGCCAAATCACGGTGTCAGATGAGGAGAGCCACAGCCAGTGGCAGCGCAAGGATTATAAATGCTTTGGACCCAACGAGACGAAGCCGGATTGGGACAGTGCAGCCCCCATCCAGGAGATGCCCATCACCAGCGCCATCACAACCGTCAGACTGGGGGACTGGAAAAGTGGCACCAATGACGCCGAGACCAGTGGCCGAGAGGCTTCGCTCAAGGGATATGCTTACTCGGGCGGTGGGCGCAAAATCGTCCGGGTCGACGTGAGCCTCGACAACGGCAAGACGTGGGACCAGGCTGAGCTCCTCGACGAGCCCGAGACCGCGTCCAAGGCCGGCCACAAGTCTTGGGCGTGGAAGCGCTGGAGATACGATGGCGTTGTTCCTCTGGGCGAACTGGGCGAAGACGGGAAGAAATGCACAACGATGCTGGTCAAGGCTACAGATGAGTCGTACAACTGTCAGCCCGAGAGTTATGCGGCCATTTATAACCAGCGCGGCAACCTGGCCAATGCCTGGCATCGTCTCAGAGTCTGCTCCGACTGTGCCAAGGGAGCTTTGATTGCTACGAGATGAGACCTCGTCCATTCAAGAGGAGTGAGAATGAGGAAGAGAAGAGACATTGTTGTGAGAATGAGCCGCCACGTTTCGTTTGTCATTGGGTTTGGGCGTATTTCGGAGTACCAAGAGCGAGGCGCATTGTTCTTCGTTTCTTCCCTTTGGTACCTGCTGTCATGAGCGATTCACAGTGGGCCATTTCCCGGTTTTTATCGTCAGTATAGTCACTCGTAGAATGCAAGCACGCAAGACCGAGCTCGCATAATTGACATAGGGTTGAAAATCGCAACTGAAGAATTCAATTGTTAAAGTTGTACAAGCACGGCAAGCCTTCTTGCCCTGAGATGCGCTTGGCATTGTGCCCAGAATAGGCCACTGCCGTCGTCTATCCTCTAGAAACCCTCCCTGGAGTAGAAGTACAGTGTATGCGCCGCTCAGCCGTATACCTATTCATCATCCTCCTCCTCGTTGTCGGTGAAGTATTCAAACTCGCCAGGCACTGTCGCCTCCTCGTCGCCCTCACCGTCCTCGTCAACAGCGGTAAGAACTCCTGCTGCAGCCGCTGCACCACTTCCCTCCGTCGCGCCAGCAAGGTCACCTCTCCTCTGGCGGCCCAGCAACTCGCTTAGCTCGTTGAGCGAGCGGAGATCACCGCCAGCGCCAGCTCTAAGGGCCTGAGAGATGATGTTCTGCTGCTGCCTAGGCGTCAGGCCCGCCGATGATCCACCGGCGTTACTTTGCCCAGCAACGGGGGCCTTCTCTGTCGTCACCTTCTTGAGCTTCTCCTCCATCAAAGACTTCTCCTCGTCAGGTTGAGTATCCTGCAAGAGCAAAGGTCCACCAGTTGGCTACGGATAATTAGTGCCTCGTCTTTGTGATTGTGTTGGGGTTGTGGAATTACTGTACCTTCTTGACCGGCTTGTAACGGCCGGCAGGGAAGCTGATGAACTTGAGCTGACCAGGCAGCACGCGCGACATATTTTCCATGTCATAGCCCACCTTCTCCTTCTCCGCCTTCTTCTTAGTGTCTGCTGGAGGAGCGGAGGCCTCTTTATCAGTCACCTCGCCCTCCTTCTTGTCCTTGGGCTCTTCCTTCTTCTCATCAACCTCCATCTTGTCGGAAACGGTGGGCTTGGCAGACGAGTCAATGTCCATGCTTTCCCTGCGCTGAGCACGCTCCTTCTTCTGAGCTCTTCGCTTGGCTTGCGCGGTGGTGGAGAGGATAGCGGTGGCTACCATCGTGGGACCCTCCTCGGTCTTGACCTCCTGCTCAGGCGGGTAGTCAAACAAGCTGGGGCGAGTGGCGCAGTGGAACTTGAAGCTGGGGATCTCGAGCTCGTGGTCCAGGCCAATGATGGAGGTGGGGGAGAATGCCAAAGAGAGGAAGTGGGTGAAGGGGAACCAGTACCAGTATTGGGTGAAAACCGCCATGCCCACGATTCCGGCCATGTTGAGGTTACCGGTCTGAGTCTGAAGGCCGATAGTGCAGTTGCGGCCACCAGCATCAATGATACCCAGGGCGAGCGAGGCTCCGAATTTGGTCATGGCGTCTTCATGGCGGTCGCCGACAACCTTCTTCAGCGTCTTGCGAATGGAGGCGACCTTGGGGTTCATCACCTCGTTCTGCTGGATCATGATCATGGCAAGGGAGATGAGGGCACCCTGGCGAACAAAGTCGGTGGGATCCTTCATCATCGGCTCGAGCAGATCAATGGCTTCGTCGAGTCCAGTGCCTGCGCAGGAGATACCCAGAGCCATGGCAGATCCGTAACGGACATGGGGGTTGTAAGACTCAGAGAGGAGCTCGACCATTCGGGGAACGCTGCCGGGCTTGCGGAACAGGATGAAACCCAAGCTCATGACAGCAATACGGCGGACGTCGTCGTTTACGTCGCTGACAGCAATATGCAGCAGCTTGCGGATGGCCTTGTTGCTGCCGGTACCGCAGTACGCGAGGGCAACTGTCATGATACCTCCGTATCTGAGGGTCGGGTCGGGGTCGTTGAGCAGACCCTCAATCATGGCATCGGCGCCCTCTTGACGGCCGTACATGATAAGAGCCATACCGATAGCGAGGCCACGAACAATCTTCTCGTGGGTCGTCTCATGGGCGTACGTGATCATGTCCTCCAGAGCGCGCACGTTGCCTGTGCCCAACATGATGAGACCCATGGCAAGACCAACGGCCTCACCGTTCAGGGCAGAGTCCGTGAAGAGGACGGTCCGCAGGTTATCGAAAATCTCCTCGGAGCCGGTGGCCATGCCAGCAATGCCCAAACCAAGAGCGCCACCGTGTTGAATGACTTCCTCCTCCGCAGATGTGAACTGTGTCTTGAGGTACTCGAGGGCATCGGCACCGTGGTTGGCGTGAATCAAACCATAGGCGTAGAGCGCACCGCCCTGGCTGAAGATGGAGCCGCTGCTCAAGCCGCTCTGGCGGGGTAGATAAGGCTCCAGCAGCTTCCTTGACTGGGTGAGGTTGCCGCGGTGGATGACTCCGAGGGCAGCGGTGGCTGTAAACTTAGACCAGTTGACCGCCTTACCGAGCCACTCGAGATTGTCGCGGAAGAACTTGTCGTTCGTAGTACCTTGGTTCATGAAGGCGTTGCAGAAGGTGACGGCAGTGTGGAAAATGGAGTTTCTACCCTCCAAGCTGTCACGAACCTTGTTCAAGATGCTCAAATCGGTTCGGTTATTCCTGTAGAGGAACTCGAGGTTCAGCTGGATGGTCTTGCTGCCGTCGAGAATAGAACGAATGTTCTTGTAAACCTTGGCAAGGTCGTCGGACACCTCCTCCTCAGACGACTGCTGGTTCTCAAGAAGAGGCTCCTCCTCGGTAGCATCACTGGCAGGTGCCTTGGCAGGCTCTCCGGAGGGCAGAGAGTTGATGATCTTGCCCAAGAATTCCTGAGTACCGTTGTCGTACAGATCAAAAGCGATTTGGTAGGCATTGGCAATCGAGTTGGGACCGCCGTCTGTAACGAGCTGCTTAAGCATGCGCGACGCCTCCTCGTCTGAGCTGAGGTAGACGACGCACTTGGCGATGGCGAAGTAGTCGGGGTTGGGAATCTCGTTGAGGAGATCGAGGATAAGACGCAGGATCTCGGTGCGGAAGCTGCGCTCTTGAACAATGTCCATGCAAATACTCAGGGCGTACTCCATCAACTCCTCTGCGGGGCCCTGGCCATCTGTAGACTTGCCCTTGGACTTCTTCTCATCTTCGCTTGCCCGCTTGATGACGCGGCGAAGTACCTCCAGGTTCTTGGCCTCGACAGCAATGCCGACAACCTGGCGGTATCGGCCATCCTTGAGACAGGCCTCGAAGAGACGCTCGATGATACGCTGAAGAGCGAGCTGTGTGGCCTGGTCGTTGATAGGGGCGATGGAACCGGAACGACCCTCCTTGACAGGCTGGAATGTGGGATCGAGGATGGTGTTGTCGGTCGAAACTCTGGAAAGGAGCGACTTGGAGGGGAGAGTCGTCTGAGAGAAGGGCGTCGTGGGAGAGATGAGGGCGGACCCGTCAGCGGCGCCGCTCGCAAAGGTTGTCGCAAGAGCGGGAAGGGAGTTGTCGTTCTTGGGTGACTTGGGGGCGGTGTGCTGTGCGGAAGAGGCGGCGATGTACTGATCGATACACTTGGAGATGATGGTCTCCTCGAACTCGCCGGGAGCATCGAGCTTGAAGAGGTCGCCGGCAGCAAGGGCGAAGGTCATGCTCTCATTGTAAGCCTGTAGATGGTAGTAAACCTTGGCGAGAACGAGAGCGGCGAGCTGCCGTTGGGGGAAGGTATCGTCTTCATAGAGAGCCTCGCTGAAGGGATAGTTAGCATTCTGGTGGAGAGCAGCCCCGCGGGAAAACAGTGGAAGGCGGGCCTTACATCTGGCTCAGAGCACCGGCGACCTCAGTCCAGACGGTATCAATGTCATCGTTGAGGGTCTGGAGGGCAAAGACCTTGAGGTCGTGCTCCTCGTCGGCCAGGAAGCCTAGCACTCCGGTAGCTGATACCAGGCCAGGCATTTTGGATGTTGGCCTCGAGGACGGAGCTTAAGCTAAGCTGAGGCGGGGAGATGTGCGACCGATGAGATTTATCGTAGAGGTTCGGTCGGGTTTTCAAATGCAGTCAGTCAGACTGGATTGGGTGGATGGGATGATTATTGGAGTGGTGGTGATGGCAGCTCCGGGGAGACGGTTTGGTGATGGAAAGAAGGACGTCGAAAGCGATGCGCGAATGCAGCCAGCCAGCATCCACGTCAGGCAGGTCTGCCTGCCTCGTCTTGCCCCAGGTCCCTCTGGCCCTTGCAGCACCAGCCGCTAGCGCCAATAGCAGCAAACAGCAACAAGCACGGACCATCTAAAGATGAGTCAGCATTCTCGAGAGCTTGGGAAAGCTGCACCCGGATTTCTTAACTGGCCTTGATGAGGTAAGCATCTCAGGTGGATCTCTTCAAGCCCCGAAAGTCACTCATCCCCGATACCAGCTGGGATATGCACTTAAAATGGTTCAAGAGACAGCAGTGACCTCACACCTCACTCGTTGCGGCACACCCCGCCAATTGCACTCGAGCTCCCCGCTTCCACGGACCGAGGAACACCACGACTCCGGTCAGCCCAGACTCACTGGACCTCAGTTCTTGCCTTGACACCAATGAACACGGATTCATAGTGTTTGTTTGCGTTTCTGATTATTCGCTTATTCGCTCCAAGCCAAGACCTGATTGCTTGTCCTACTAGACGTTGACAGCATGAGCTCAGAACAGAATCCGAGCCTTCTACTCTTGCCGTTCCCACCCCGGCCGCCATCCCGCGCATCGCTCAGTGCCGCGTACCGGCCATCACTCCAAGCCGTCTTCTCCAAGATCAAGCACCCTGCGCGGTCATCTACGCTGATTGTGGCTGTGGTATGTCCCGTCTTGCGCGGCGCATCACCAAAAACGAAATCTTTGTCATGGGCCGCTGCACAGTCTCTTGTGGCTGGCATCTACAGTCTCATTGCCGTCGTTTGTGCGGAGCAGTCCATTGGCACGGACGTTAATGGAGGACCAGGCTCCGTCGATGCGCGAGTTGTTCTGGTCGACCATGATGCCAACAGGAGGTTCGCGTCTGACTTTGTGGCCGCCATCGAGCCCAACAACACGATTGTCGTCGACCTTCCAACCTTCGCATCTGCCTACCACCCCTGGAGCTACATTTTCCATGTGAACAGCGAGCACGGATATCGTACATTGTCAACATATCTCAAGTTCGCCGAAGGGAGACAGACCATTCTGCAGTCTCAGCTAGTTGTCGTGGAGGCTGGTCTTAGCATGAACGTCGAGGGCGAGGGGACCGGCAACACGGAAGCGTCTCCTTTGTATCCTGTGGTCTGCCTAGGCGGCACGTTTGACCATCTCCACCCTGGTCACAAGTTGATGCTCATGGCGGCAGTTCTTCTCCTCAGGGTCCCTGACAAGGACTCGGCATCCAGCTGCAAGCTCGTGCTGGGCATCACGGGCGATGAAATGCTAAAAAACAAGAAATACGGCGAACTCGTGCAGACGTGGGATGACCGTGCCAGATACACTCTTGACTTTTTGGCATCTCTTCTCGAGCTGGACAAGAGCGGCTGGAAAAAGAGGGCCGGTCCGGTACCGACAGTGGAAACCAAGCCTGGACATCTGGAGGCGAAGTTCCGCAATGGCACGATTGTGGTCGAGTGCGTTGAGTTCCAGGATGTCTATGGCCCCACGATCTCAATGGCGGAGATTGAAGCACTGGTGGTGTCTGGAGAGACGCGATCAGGCGGCAAGGCAGTCAACGACAAGCGGGTTAGTCTCGGGATGAAGCCTTTGGAGACATACGAAGTCGACGTGCTCGACGCGCGAGACCTTGGCGACGAGACGGGCAAAGCGGACGACTTTAGCAACAAGATTAGCAGTACGGCGATTCGACAACAGAAAGCCGAGGCAGCAGCAGCGGCAGCGGCAGCAAAGTCAAGTCTATGAAGAACAGAGAGCAACTCTGGGAGCTCAATGAAAGTCATGATGGATACGCAGTAATGCATAATAACAATGGGTTTGCGAACGCGTGCGTGAAAGGAGAGAGCAGCACGTACGCAGAACGATTCAGTGTCGACGCGGCGGGCGTCAGATTGATGAGGCTGAGGCGCAGAAGTGTAATGAACGTGCAGCGTTCAATATGAACATTGGACCTTATCCTACCTCCTTAACCTTTAGGCAACTCGTAAGGTATGCATCCTGTCAGAACCAGCGTCGCATCTTAGCCAAGGTATAAGTAAGATAGGGTGAGGGTGCATTGGGGTGGACGGCAGTTGAGATGCAAGGATGCGGTGTTCGTGAGGTCCGAGGAGGCTGGGCGATGGTTGACGTTGGTTGAGGTAAAGGCGATCCGGTCCAGAAGGGAAACAGGTTCGCCAACCCTGGCAGGACGGAGATGGCTGTCAGAAGCCCTGGGTGATTGACGAGTAACGACGCGATTTGATTGTGACGCTGGAAGGGGGCAGAAAAGTGGAAGACACGATCAGACCCTCAGTTCCAGTTGCAGTTGCAGTTCCAGCGTGCGTGAGTGAGTGTCTGGCGCCATCGACGCGACCCACACACGTCCAGCACAGCCCCGATTAGTACATAGAGGTAGTCTTTCTACCTAAATTAGGTATGAGAATACATGCTCAGTACAAACAAGGCCTCCTTCTTGTCCCGTCGAGAGCGCGTGCCTCAATCTCACAACCCTCCACTCTGCCAACACGACAACGTGGAGCTGGCCGAAGGAGAGACAGGGGAGGGAGAAAATAAAAAAAATAAAAATCCCCGACAGGCCGGGCTCGAGCGACGCCCCGTGGCACAGGACATGGACATGAACATGAAGCTGCGAAACGAGACCAGGCTTTGCAGCCAGCCCACTGGAGGAGCTCTGTAGAGTACCAACCTACCTAGGTAGCGTATCCGTACCCAAGGCACCGTACTTACGGGTTACTGCCTAAGTCATAGTTGTGAATCAACAGACCTCCACTGAACCTAAGGTAAGGTAAGGCAAGGCAAGCTTGATGAAGCTCTACCTGCCCTGTGTAAGGTACTTGCAAATAGCGTCAGTAAGCTGCTAAGTCGATGAATATGTGACTGATGAATGAATGTACTTGCCAGGGTGCTCCAAAAGTACCTTCCCTCTTGTGTAAGGTAAGGTAGGTACCGTACCTGAAGCTGCCTGGTAGGTAGGTAGGCAGCCTTATTACCTTAGCTCTCACTGTAACGCAGGTGCTGTACTATGTAAGAGAGGTGGCTCGCTGTGACCGGGACCTACCTTAGAGAGCACGGTGGGCGCCGAACTGAGATTGAGGACTCTACAGAGGGAACAGTGAAGGCGCGAAAGACGGAAACCCTGCTGCGATCGGCGCGCGACCAATCCATTTCCATCCTTTCTTTTTGTCTCCAAATTTCCCACGCAGCTGCAACAGAGGACAAGATGTTTTCTTCCTAGTGCCCGAGATATCTCGACCTGCCTTACCTGCCTTGCCCAACCAACCCCAAGGTACCTACATACCTCACCACCAACCACCAACCACCATTCACCATCCACCATTCACCATCCACCATTCGCCCCGACCCGACACCGACACCGACACCGACAGGGACTGGACTGGACTGGACCTGACCTCACGAGAGAAATCTCCCTGCTGCAGTCACGACCGACGCCTATTGATTGCTTGCTCTCCGCCCTCCACCTCACTCCCCGCTTCGAAAGCCCACGCGCCGACCGCATCGCATCATCGCACATTTCCCTCGCGCCGCGCTGCTCTGCTCTACTGTGCTCTGCTTAAATCGACTCGTCAGGCCCGAACGAATGCCTCGTTGAAGACGCCCACCACGCATAGCGAGAGAGGAAGAGAGGGGAAGGATTGCAAACCAGACCAGAGAAAAAGAGAGAGACGGGAGAGAGATTACGACGCCTAGCTCGCGACGACTCCAATTCGCAACTCGCAATCCGCATCCGCATCCGCATCCACACCCGCATCTCCATCTCATCCCGTTCCGTCCACCCAACGAACAAACGAAACAAACGAGCTCGATCCCGACCCCTCCCTCCCCGACCCTGTGAACTGTGTCGTTTCGTCCCTCGCCGTTTTCTTCACCCCGTCGCCCGCCGTCCGCCGCCCTCCGATTCGCGTCGCCCTCGAAATCTTTGCTCCAATACAACTTGCCTTCGCCGCGCATCCGATTTTGCTTGGTCCTGGCTTCTGTCTTGTCCAATCCGATCCGATCCAATCTAGTCCCATCTGGTCGATCCCGTCTCGACCCCGAGCCCCAACAGCGACGCCGACGCCGACATCAACGCCGCCTGCGACTTCGACCACAATCACCTTTGCCGACTGATCATGCCGACGTGATGCTCAACTGCTGTTCATTCAACTTGTACCAATAGAATTGCGCCGACTCCTCAAACCTGCGTCGCGACCATCGCTCACGACCGACACCCGACCCATCGCATATCTCGCACGCCGCGCATATGAGCTGTTGGTATTGACAGGGCGAAGCTGAAACTTTGCGCATCCCAGCCGAAGCAGGCCGGAGCGTTGGACTGGACAAAACACTACAACACCAAGGGATACTGGCTGATTCCGCCCGTCTACGCCCTTCACAATGGATCTCAGGGCTTTGATGAACACGGCCGATGACGCCGACCGTTCGAGAGCCGCTCCCGCTGCTGCTCCTCCTCCTCCTGCTCCTCCCCAGCAGCTTGCGCCGAAGCAGCAGCAGTATCCTCCTCAGCAACATCCCCAGCAGCAGCACCCGCAACATCCTCAACATCCTCAACATCCTCAGCAGCACCCGCAGCAGCACCCTCAGCAGCATCCTCAGCACCCACAGCATCATCCCCAGCAGCAGACCCCGACGACACCGTCCCAGGCAACCACCGCGTACGCATTTAGGGAATCTGCATACAGCCATGCCTTGCACTCGTCCCCAGGCAAGCCTCCGGCGCCTCAGGAATATGCTGTTCACCCGCAGGCCTCGAATCCGCCTTATCCTCCTCAGTCGCCTTATCAGACTCCAGGCCCCTTTCCCGGCCGTTCGGCGCCTCCGCCGCTGCAGGCAGGCACTCCCGGTCCGTATGCCGATGTGCGGTCTCCCCAAAGTGCCTCCATGCCCGCCCCGTCCCCGTATCGTCACACCCCGACGTCTTCGGTGAGCGGGCCCGCTGGTGGCTATCCCTTTCCTCCGACCGGTCCTCCTCAAGAGATTGCCAGCCCTGTACAACGTCACCAATACCCGCCATCCAACGCGTATCCCCCGAGAGACAGCTACTCCCATCCTGCTGGTGCAACGCCGTCCCCTTATCCACCCCATCCTCAGCAGCTTCAGCAACAACAGCAGTTGCAACAGCAGCAACAACTACAACAACAGCTGCAACAGCAGCAGCAGCAGCAGCAGCAGCAGCAGCAGCAACAACAACAACAGCAGCAGCAGCAGCCGCATCCGCAACAGCAGCAGCAGCCGCAGCCGCAGCAGCATATGCCGCAGACGCCGCCCATCGGCACCCCCGGTGGCGCCAACCCGTATCTTCATCAACGCTCGCAATCGACACATTCCACTCCAACTCCTACCTCTGCACACAGCCAGCAGCACCCGCAACTTCACGGTCAGCCATATCCTCACGGCAGTCCTGTTGCGACGGCGCACCCGCCGCCCGAGTACAACCGCCAGCACTCACAACCTCCTACCCCACTGGGCCCGCCCCAGACCGGGCCTCGACAATCTTCCTCTGCACCGAGCTTTGCGCAACCACAAAGTCCCTATCAACAAAGACTATCCGCCTCGCACCTATCCCAAGCCACACCTCCACCTCCACCACCTCGCATGCCCAGTTCTCACGGCACCCAAGAACGAAGGTCATTGTCGCATAGCGTGCACAGCGAACGCGACAGAAGCATTAGCGTTAGCCCCAAGACCAGGGTTCCGAGTTTGCCGAGCAGCGTTGGTGGCCACACCGAACCCGAAGCGCGACCGCAACCGAGTGTCGTCAACATGGTGGAACCCGAACGCGATCGCGCCGCCACGCCTGCTAAAAGAAAGCTCGCCGACCGAGATCTGAGCCCCCAAGAACTCGAAAGGAAAGAGCCCCGGCCACCGCCTGCCGAGGTCAACGGAGGGCCGACAATTGCTCGCTCGCCCGTGGTTCAGCGGAAAAAGACAATACACACTGCACCTCCCGTTTGGGCGCAACCTTGGAATTCACGAGAAAACAAGAAACTGAAGCAGGGAAACTTTGAGCTCCTAAAACGTGGGCCACCTCATATCAATGGGAAGCATGAGGCCAAACCCGCCAGCAATACCAGTCGCCATACTTCGCCAGAGGCTGCACGATCTGTTCCGCCGCCTGCGGTGCAGGAGCCGAAGCCTCAACACCATTTAGGCGCATGGGAGGAGAGCATTCTTGGAACCCGCCCATACGAGGAATTGTCCAAGCAGGTTGCAGACTTTTTATTTAAGAACATCTCGCTGCACCCTGACTCGGGCGACATCATCGGTCGCGGCGTGCAGTTTGAGATTGAGGCCAAGATGGGTCTCCTCATTGACAGAGACACGAACGAGCGCGTTGAAAAATTCATTGGCTCCGAATGCATTCTCCATGACACAGGCCGGCTGGCCTTCAAGAGCAGCATGACCGCGGTATGTTCCTTTGCGCCTGCCAAACAAAAAAACCAAAAAACAATTGACACTGACAATTATTCCTCCAGGCCCAACATAAAGGACTGAACGATTTCCTCAATGCTCTCGTCGTCCAGACCGACCCGCGAAACCCCGATCCCAGCGCCCGCGGCCGCGTACAAATCCAGTACAAACATCGACGAGAGACGGACAAGTTCGTCGAGCTACCTAATTCGATGCACTCCCGTCTGCCTACGTGCATCCGCGCCCTGCTTCCGCCTAGAAGACCGATCAAGGCTCGCATTACATACGATATGAAGACCAAGGAAATTCTGGCCAAGATTGTCAAGGCTCGTGTCGCAGACCTTCATTTACACCTGCCCACGTGTCCTTTGGACTGCCGCATCAGCATCAACTTGGAAATGCCTTGGGATGGCCCAGCTGAAGAGTTGGAACGGCTGGCCGTTAGCCACGAGCAGAAGTTTCCCGATCGTAACAAGGATCGTCTCAGCTACAAGCAGAACCACTACCAGGTCGACCTGACGCAGGTGACGCAGATGACGCCCGGTCCTGGGGTAAGTGGCCCAGAAATAGCCAATGTTGCATACGATGCTAATTTTGTGTCATAGAACACCCAAAAGACCGACAGGGAACACGAACTCGAAATCGAACTGTCCCCAGACATCGTCATTGATCAACAACGCCGTGTCATGAAGAACGAGCCCCATTCGTACCCGCAGTTGGTGGAGGGTTTCATCGACAACGTGCGCGTTCTTGCTCGCCGGAGTCGTGAATTTGTGTAATATTTGTATGGGAGAATCTTTTACAAGAAGTTTCTTGATTTCAAGCTGGATCGGGCGGTCTGATACCAAAAACACGGCTACGTTTGGCGTCATGGATTCAGCGGTGCATTTGCAGCCTTAGTTAGTTCATATTCGGGCGAGCATTTCTGGAGACGATCCAGGGATGCTGCTCATCCATAATCATGGCGCGCGGGCCAAGTCAATATCATCGCATTGATTTCCGCGATCTGCAATTGGTCAACTTATCCAAACGGTGTGCGTCCGCGGTCGGGTCTGCTTGCTTTGACTATCCAGTGGCTGGAAGATGGCAGGTAGCTGATGTGAGTGCGGATGGGCGTGTTTCGTTCGGCCTTGATATCCTGAAGACTTGTGCTATCGTGGACAGGCAACAGTTGGCCCGGGCCAGAGCAAGACCAAATTGGGTCAGGTCGATAGGAATGCGACTCGTTAGAAACACATCTCGCGATAGCAAAGTATTGTTCCAGATCCAATTCATTAACATAAGGGTATTCATCTATCAAACACAGTCCAGACAATTCCAACATCAGCCTTTTCAACCGTCACACCGCTCTGGCTCGAAGCAGTAGCAACAGGTGTGCCACGTTACGCTAGCTTCTCTTCTCCCTTGCCCGCAGCGCTGTGTCCAACAGGCTGAATATCCTCAGAGTCAGCTCCGCGCGCGCTGTCGCCTCCATTGACGTCCTTGGGGGCCACGGTGCTGCCGACAGGAGGCACATCTCGGCCCTCGGTGTCCTCGATCTCCTCCTCGAGCACGAAGTTGAGGAACATGCAGACGAAAGCGGTGATGGCGAAGCCGGTCTCCATGATGAGCACGATGGCGTCGAGGAAGCCGCGCAGGCCGCGGTTGTCGCCGGCGTAAGTGAAGACGTTGTCGAAGTAGGTCGGGACGAGGGTGGCGCCGTAGCCGAGGGTCAGGCCGGCGGTCAGGATGAAGCGGTTGCGGCGGTTGAAGGGGACGCCCTTTGTGATGATTGCCATTCCGGAGACGGCCACGGCGGTGAAGAGGAACGTGGTCATGCCGCCGAGGACAGAGGAGGGGATGGCGACGAGAGAGGCGGCGAATTTGGCGAAGATACCCATGATGATGAGCGTTATACAACAGCAATATCCTGCGCTGCGGTTGGCGCAGCGGGTAAGGGCGATGACGCCGTTGTTTTGGGCGAACTGGCTCATTGATTAGTTACTTTCCTCTAGTTTGGGAACGCCGTGGAGGAAGAGGGGAAGAAGCTTACGGTAGTCATGGGGGTGATGGTCATCAATCCCGCAAGGACTCCGTTGATGCCGTCGGCCAAAACACCGCCCTGGATTCGGGACTCAAAGAGACGGCCCTCGACTTCGAGCCTTGAGACATCGCAAGTGGCAGTAATGTCTCCGATGGCTTCACAGGCACAGATGATGTAGACTGCAAGCAGAGGTCTGGGAAGACGGTAAGCACGGGTTTTCAGGGGCCAGGTGAGAAGATGGATGCTCACAATATCAGCGGCCCGTACAAGCTAAGCTTGAAGGTGTGAACCCAGATGAAGGAGACGGCGGGGGCGCTGTCGATTCCAGATCGATCAAAGTATCCGGTCGCGGCTGCAATGATGCATCCTGGTACAGGTTTAGTGATGGCTTGAGCCATGATTCGGAGCAACCAACTCACCAACAAGGAGACCAATAATGACTGAAGTAGACTTCATGATGGGAGCACCGAATCTCTCACAGAGAATGATCGTAAGGAACACAGAGAAACCCAAACCGAGGTACTCGGCGGAGCCCCAAGGCAGAGCATGCGGCGCCGAGATGTTGGGGCACTTGGCGAAGAATGCAGACGCAGTCGACGGACTGGCGCAAGGGCCTGAGCCTCCCATCCAGTTCTGGAAACCGCTCTCGACGAGGTGAATACCGATGAGCATGACTGGAAAGAGTCAGATTTGCATCTTACTGATCATCCGAGTTTTAGACCTACCAGTAGGACCAGTGACTATTGGAGGGAAGATACGAAGCATTACCTTGGACGGCATGAAGGAGATCAAAATTTCGATGAGGGCACAGAGGGCACTGGAACCGATGATGGCTTCACACGAGTCAGCGTTGAAGTGCATCGAGCACTCTAGTGAAGAGACTCACCTCCGTATCCATCGGGGCACGGAAGCTTGTTGCCATCAGCGTCGGTAGGGCAGAAGCCGTTGGCATACATCTGGGTGAGAGCACCCTGCGCAACAGGAATAATGGCAAACGAGATTCCCATGACGGAGAGAAGGCCGGTGCCGATGTAGTAGCTGAATCGTGTCAGTGGACGGCACATTCACTTAGTAGGAACTCGGTCCTCTTACGGAGTCTTCAGAATGCGGAACCTGGTGATCTGGATCGCGGACAGGATTCCAGAGACGATCAAGGCAGTCGAAACCAGATATTGTTGCATCGCTCCAGAAAGGTTGGCACCAGAAGCGCCGCTAAGAAGAATGGGCGGCGTGATGATGCCAGCCAACATGGCCAGGGCATGCTGAAAGCCCAACAGAATAGCCAAGAGCGTGGGCATGCGGTCGTGAAGGCCGAAGAAAGGTGCGGCTTGGCGCGTCTTCCTCATGAAGGGCAGGTTCGGGCGGAAGAGAAACGCATAGTCGTAGTCGCCGATGAGGCCTTGCTTCGTGAAGAATCTGGTCTTGGCGCCGCGCAGACGATCTCCCATTGTGCGTTTGGGTGACGCCTCAGGGACGATCTGAGATGGACCTTGGTCTTCATCCATCTTGTCGTCGTTTTCGGGTTTGTCGATCTTGTCGCCGAAGTCGATAAGCAGGACAGAACAGGACGATCTTGAGGTGATGTCAAAGGAACCAAACCCTCGAGATTGACGTCGACTGTGGGAAAAAGGCTGGTGGATGAAGGGAAAAAAACCTCGACGATATCCACGAGCAATGACACAGAGCAAGATGTGGATCTCACTTTATATGTATATCAAAAACCGACTCAGTCAGTTACTCTGAGGGAGTAGTAATATGGTACGGTACCGTCAGGCAGTCTGCAATCTGCATGGGGGCGATCCTTTTAGTTGATGGTTTCGAGCAATTAGCTTCAACTGCTATCAGTGGGATAAGCCGCGCGGGACGATATGAATGGCTGGCGATAGTAAAAGAATTGTGTACCCAGAAGGGCGGGCCCGTTTCTAGCGTTAGCTGAGAGCCTGAGAGCAGCCCCCCCGGAGACAGGACGCGGTCGGCAGCTCTCCCTTGTCAACCCCATCCGGAAGAGAGCGTGGGTTGTTGTGAGTGAGCTCTGTTGGTTCTGCGGCTGGGGGTGGCGAGGGCGAGGAAGAGAGGAAGAGTTTTGGGGATACATGAGGTTCACGGTAATTGACGGCCGAGTTGATTATAGATGAGACGGAACATGCAATGTACATGCCAGTTGCATGTGTTTGGGCTGTACGCAGTGTGTATCCGTACTCCATCAACCAACTAAACTCCCCCAAAACACCCCAAAACACCACACTGATGATCCCTGGCCGCAGCTGAGGAACTACTGCATAGTACGGATAGAGGCTCGCAGAGTGTGGGGGAACTCCCCGGCATCGCTCCCGCGTGGCACTCCAGGAGACTGCCGCCGTCTTCCTCATCCTCCCTCTCGGGCGCATCCTACCTGGCTATGCGGACCGAGTGCTTGGAGATGCGGCGACCTGCGAAGTGTGGGATGACGGGAACTTGAAGCACCTCGACTGCTGTTCTAGTGGCCGGCGGGGGCTTGCTGGGGCTCTGAAAGTCAGTGCTGCAGTGAGTGAGGTGTGTCTCGGTTGCCCCTGGCCAGCTTAGACCTGCGTCCATCTCGTCGGCCGAACAAACTCTGTTGCTTCAAAGCTACACCAGCTCTTCCGAGACGGCCGCCGGCGACGACCTTCAGCTGGAGTGCAATACAGTAAGTACACGAATTGAGCAGCAAACTGCGCATGTTGGTTTGGAATGATCCATCATGCCACTGGGAGATTTCCATGTCGAAGGTTCCTGATAAGACCCTCGTCATCTCCAAAGTTGGCCACCACTCAGCACAAGATGGTATGCTTCCAAAGCTGGCGTTCAAGCTCGCCTCATCTCTCATAGACCTTCTGGCTTCGGCTCATCTGATGCTACTTGCGACTCCCATCGCGAACGCCGAAAGGTCGTGGGCAGATGTTTTCCATCGCGACAGGTGATGGAAGCAATCCCAAGTCTTAGCAGCAGTCATTAGCCGATCCGATCAGAGAGATAAGACAATCCAGGGTCTAAAGCCACCCAGCCAGATGCACGTCAACGCTGCGCAGAGATAAGGAATCTTCCCAAACGAGCCAAGAAGAGATCCCGGGAGATAGAGGCGCTGCCAAAGAGCCCGTCCCATTGGTCCATATGCTTGCCGAGACTCGGAGACGCTGTTGTTCGGCGCGGCAGGGCGGACAGGAGTGTGTTGGGTCTCCGTCCATTTCTCATCCCTCATGCTCTGTCTGCTGTCGGCGGTCTCCGACAGGAAGCAATCCTGGCCGTCGAGGGACTCACCGGGACGATGTCATTGATGTTTGTCGGCGTGGGCGGGACATGATCTTCTTGCTTCTTATCTCCGATGCTGCGGGAATTCCGCGGGTTCGCCGCTTACACGGCACGCTCAATTTCACAGCCATTCATGTTGCTGTCCAGAGCTACCAACTACTTCACCTCAGGGATTTCTAGGATAAGTTTTGTATCATTACAATCCTCCGATTACATTCCGCAGGCAATATCGAAACGTTGGCTTCGCCATTCCATGGTCATCTCGCAAACGAAGAGCCTTCTACCCGTTTCAATACCTCCTTCCTCTGCACCTTACTCTATCTTTGCTATCGAGAAGGCTATCCAAAGCCGTATCTTTGACTCCCTCCGAACTTCCTCCCCCATTACTGTCTGTAATCATAAACGAATAGCTAGACATTTAGCCAACGTCTTGAGACTCATTCAGAACCAATGGTCACGGTTGTTATTGCCGAATGTCGTCCCTCATCCCCTTAACCACGTCTTGCTGCGATCCGAATCTTGCTCGATGGTACTCGTTCAGCCGTTGCCGCCCAAACTCCCGAACGAGGCCCAGTTGCCCCTTGTGCCGCGGGTCTGTTAGGCACTTGGCCAGATCTTCCTCCGTCCTCGACACGCATTTACACATGTTAGGAGTTCCTCCAAAAGCTTCTCGGTCTTTCGGCGTGGGAAACATTATGGAGATACGCCGGACGCCTTTCCAAACCGCGCCGGCGTACTCTCTCTCCCCTTGACGGCCAAGGGCCAGCTTGGCCAGGTTCCAGTCGACATCACCATCACGGCTCTCGAATCGTCGGGCCACGAGGTTCATTGTGCCCCTTTCTTGCTCCATAGCGGCGAACAAGCATGATGCCCCGTCTCTTCCCGACCACCGACAGTGACATCGGTCGGGGTTCACTTCAGTTTCTTCATCAATGTCGACCGTCACCAGCGCAAGCCTCTTCGTCTCGGGATTTTGGGTGAAAAGGACGATCATGGGCTTCGGCGGCCGTCTGTGGACGGTTCCGGTCGTGTGTCCGCCGATGCTTACGGTAACGGTGTGTGTTTCGCTGTTTCCTGAGCTGTTGTTCGATGGCGATGTCGTAGTTGAAACATTACTTGACACGCTGAAAGTTCGGTCTTGCCGGCTATTGACTGTAGATACTGACGGTGCTCTTGCGGAAGACCAAGATCCGGGAAATAATCTGGAATATGGCGGGCTAGATGGTGACATTACTGGCTGTGCTGTCGGGCTTGCAGCTGGCCTCCTCGAGTTGGATCCGCTTCCGACTGAGCGTTGTGGTATAGGTATAGGTGGACGACTGCCGCTAACTCCGTTAACTGGTGAAGGGTTCGGCGGGCTTCGCGACATAGTCGGCCCAGTCTGATCCCACATGGAGATTGTCTCCGTAGGGCTCGTTGTGAAGACATTCGAGAAGCTGAACATGCTTCGCACAGTACTCTGTCTCGATGTCGCGTGTTGGGTGGATGTCGAACCTGACCTCGCGTTATCCCTCACCGTGGCCTCGTTATTGGTCACTAGTTGGCCATCCAGCTGCCTTGGAATCCAAAATTGGACACAGGCGTCTTCGACCAGCGGTTCATTTCTCCCGGAGACGACAAAGCTGACCTTGGTGTTGTACTGGCAGTAGTTGTCAAAGGCTCTGAACCCCGTCACTGCCTGCTGAAACTTGAGAATATCTTTGTCTCCCATGAAGGACAACCTCGCGATTTGTTCGTCCTTGCGAAGAATCATCTCCAGTACGCCAGAACTAGATGGGTTTGCATACAGCGGGTTGAGGATGACGGAAGTAATATCGAAGTCAATCGTTTTGGCTGCAACTGTAAGCGATCGCCCTAGTCTGCTCAGCCAGGCTTACATACCTTCACGGCGTGCACTCCTGGAGGCTCCCTGCTCCACGCCAGTGATGTTGATCCTGAATCGTCTCCCGTCTGCGCCCATTCTGCGAAGAAGCTGAAGTCGTCTCTGCACATTGACACCAGAACCTTGGAGTGGGCTTTCCATCAAGTTAGCTGCATTCCAACGTGAGTGCCATGCATGGTTCAGGCCTTACATGTCGAGAACTTGTTCCATGAGGGCATCCCTTGTCACCACATCGACAAGCTGAGGCAAGTCCTTCTCCGGCCAAATGTCGAGCATGTCGGGTGTCCAACCATTCAGATCTGGCTTGACCAGATCTTGTCTGAAACGGCCGCATTGCGTTGAAAGGCACTGCGTCTGTCAGTACTTCTAGATGGTACTATTTGGCTCTTCTCAACTCACATCCTCGAGTTCTTGGACATATGAGGGCCAATGCGACACCCCAGGAACGGCCTGTTTGAGCTCAGGCGACTCGTTGATCCGCTCCTTCAACCATACGCACTTCAAAAGGTTTAAATACTGCGCCAGACTTGGGATCTTGTTCTCGACCAGAATACCAGCTGGTGTGAAGTTGACGGTAGACTGTTCGAAATGAATGACGAAGGCATCTGTAATCTCTTGAAGACCGGGGGCTGGCTCGTCGGGGGTTCGACTTTCCCAAGCTTTGAGGAAACCATCCTTTGCCCAAACTGGGACGTCAAGACTTTGCGTCTGTTGTTGAGCTTGCTGATCTAGAGCGACCTGCAGGTTTGGGACAAGGACCCCAATCAGGCTGCGCAAATCCCCACGAACGCCCTCGATGCGATCAACGAGATCATGGTGAACCTTGTGTATGTCTTCTCTTACACGACACAGCAAATCGCTGGATTCTTTAGCAACTTCAAACGTCAAAAGGGAATAGGTGAAACTCACATTTCGAACGGCTTCAGGACGTGAAGAACCTTGGAGTTGTGAAGGGCGATTCTTGCTCGGAGGCGGTCCGCGGTTGGCGCAACCAGCACATTCCACTCGATATTCCGGAGAGGACCACTATTCAGACGATAGCGATCATTGTTTTCGATCAACTCTCGACATTCCCTGAGGGTCCCCTCGTAGTCTCCGATAATCTCCCCCAAGGACGACGGGTCCCATCGCAGTGACTTGTACGACACATCTCTGCGGAGAGCCTGATCTGCCTGGCTTACCACTCGGCAGAGCACGTCGAGACTCTGAGCCAATCCCTTAACGTCGCGCCCGAACTCCTCATATTGCTTCGCTGAGATTTCGTTAGCTTGTGTCGCCGTCTGAAGTTATGGAATTCTTAGAGGCTCAAGTCAGCCCTACGGCCACGCTTGCCGGGCGGAGGGCTGAGATGGCGCTCTCAATCAAATGAAGCACAGGCCGATCGGCCATTTAGTAGGCTTATTCTGGGGTTGATATACCCTGAACAGCCCTGTCGAATGGCGAACATATGAATATGGAGGACAAAAGCAAGACATGCGCGAAAGAGTATCGACAGAGAATGGATCGGGGAACATA
Source organism: Colletotrichum theobromicola (assembly GCA_014705045.1). Classification (NCBI taxonomy): domain Eukaryota; kingdom Fungi; phylum Ascomycota; class Sordariomycetes; order Glomerellales; family Glomerellaceae; genus Colletotrichum; species Colletotrichum theobromicola. Next base: position 81,758 of record JABGLZ010000789.1, read on the forward strand.
CTTGCGTTGTAGTCGTTCTCCCATCCAAATCTGTATATGTCCCAACAAACTTTACTCAAATTAACAATGTCCCCGATCTGAAGAGGCCCTGCCATTGAGGGAGAGTCAGGAAAGAGATGATGAGATCAATCTGTCCAACACGCCTTATGACGAGATTGGCATTTGGCGTGCAATGTTGTCAACAGGGCGTGGGCAGAGTTGAAAGCGACGACAAATAGAAACCTCAAAAGTGGACTACGCGTCAACGGTCGCAAGGTAGATCGGGAGACAACGTGGTATTTTGAATGACAGCCTGGCCGAACGGCGGGAGCACACGACCAGACCTCGAGGGGCGCCACCGGTTCGCTGGGACTATGCGACAAAACGGTGGGTGTGGCCGCCACGAGGGACCCAATGTTGGCACTTTGCGACCGGGAATTGGATCTCAGAACTGAACGAGGGGGTGGTCAGGACTCTAGCTGGGTCACCGAATGACGAGGGAGGGGGGGAGGGACGAGACGAAAGTGAGGCTGAGGGATTGGGTTATCTTGTTTGCTTGCCCGCATGGACGGAACTGTGAGTGATTCCGGCGGGCTGGACAGTTCGAATTCGATACCGAGAGACGAAATGGTGTGGGAAGCAATGTAGGCAGCAGCAGGGGAACGAGACATCGCATGCTGGCTGGCTGTGTCTCCTTCAGCGACCTATCACGCCCGGCTTGGCTTGCTTGATTGCAAACTTGGTGGAAGATCGGGCGGCAGAGGCTACCATTCTGAGCAGTCCCCGGTGTTGAGAGCCAGGCTCAGAGGTTGTATCCTTGGCAAGTCGAGGTCTTCTGCTTTGGGGACTGGAACTTCATGGGTTCCGCCCGAAGGCAGGCTGAGTTGGTTGAAGCAGTGAATGCGCTCAAAGCCTCAAAGTCCTGCTCAAGCAGCTCTGGTCGCCTGCTCGTAAGGCAGCCAGGGATAAAGACAAGCGTTTCCTTAGCGCTCAAAGAGTGAAGGGTAGCTGGTAGACTGTCACGCGGTCTTAGTTACCCGAGACACCTTTACGAAGGCATCCAATCCAATCCGACCTGCGTTGATAGCTTGTCACACTCCTTTCCTGCGGCATGCGAGTGTGCGGCGTAAGATTGCTGCGCAGCTTGAGATAAGGTAGAGAGACAGGATGAGATTGTGTCATATTGTTGCTTAACTCGGATAATGGGTTATCTATTCCAACCCAGTACAAGAATAGGTATTTACCATCGGCTAAGTCATCTTGCATGTAAACTCTCATGATCTATATTGTTGGCACAAGTAAATTGAGGCAGAGGACAACACAGAGGAATGATAACACTGGCCCAGTGAGTTGCTAGGCGGTAATATGATGGCAATGAATACAAGCAAGACCGAGGACAAGAGCTTCGTGAACTGTGTTGATACATACACCTTCTTTGAAGCATCTACAAGGTCTTATCTGCATAACGACAAGGGTTCGCCGATCTGCACTCAGCTCGGTCACGAAAGAGCTAGTGGCGGTGGCAGTGAGCTGCTAGAGCTCTCCCCTCAATTCCGCTCTCCTCCCCCAACCTGGGGTAGAAAACGGATGGGGTGTCACCACCAACCTCCCGGGGCTTCTTCCTATTCGCGCTCGCTTCGGCAGGCCTATCAACTTCTTGTCGACTAAGACCACGTCTGCATACCGAAACTAGAGCCTCGGCAGCGCTTTTGGAATCCCAGAAAGCGCGCAAACATGATCTCTGGCTCCCAACCTGGAGCTATGTACCCTTGCGACATAATCGGGCAATATGCGCTCCGCGAGGCAGATTTCAAGACGAGGCTGTCGGGGTCCCTTTCTCGTGTAGCGGCTTTCCTGGACATGCATGCGTACGGCTGCCCTATCCTTGGCCGAGTCTGCCCTGCTTGACTGCTGTTCTGCTTGCTCTTGGTGCGCGGCCCAGCCCCCGAGCTGCTCCCTGGTCACGCCTTCACGCCTGACCTGCATACCAGCTTGTCACACAGGCTTTCTTACTTAGATAGAGATATCCGTAGACCATACTTAACATCGAAGCCACCCCTTGTAGCCTGCTTTGCCATGTATCATTATGGCGCAGACCTCCTGACTCCCCCATCTTGGAGCTGCTGCGAGTGTTCCCCGATCTCTCTGAGCCGTCTCGTTGGCTTGCCGGACTCTCGAAGATGAATGACTTTCCAAGCTCAGAGGGCATCTACCACGAGCCCCGTCACATCAATGATAATTCAAGCGAGGATGATGTTGCCGGTGTGCTTGGAGGTATCACCGGCGGGGATGGTCAAGGCATCGTCACCCACGCACCCAAGGAGGGCTTTCGCCTGGGATACCTTGATGTATGTTGTCTGGTCATCAACCGCATGATAGGTGCGTGGAATCGTCTCTGTTGCTCAAAGGGCCATCTGTTAATGCCGTAACACAGGCACGGGCATATTCATGTCTCCAAAAAGAGTCATTAAAGGCACTGGAAGTGTTGGCGCGACCTTGCTATTCTGGCTTGCTGGTGTCGTCTACTGCCTTTGCGGTACCCACGTCTATATCGAGTATGGCCTCAACGTCCCTCGTTATAGGGTTGAAGGCGTCGAGCAGTCCATTCCCCGAAGTGGTATGAAGAGTGGAAGCATCAGGCCTACCAACAATGCTGACCGATATCCATAGGCGGAGACATGGTGTACCTGCAGTATGTCTTCTCGAAGCCTGCCTATCGCAAAAACACCATCCTACTTTCAACGTGCATCTTTGGCATCTCATTCATCGTCCTCGGAAACATGGCCGGCAATAGTCTTCACTTTGCATTTCGAGTCCTCGAGGCCGCTGGCCACACGGATCCTGAGAACGGCCCCGTCAGGGGCATCGCGCTCGCCGTTGCCGTCTTCGCCTGCTTCATCCATGCCACGAGTAGAAGATTCGGAATCATGCTTAACAACTTCCTGGCGGTCATCAAGATCATGATCATGCTACTGATCATCGTCGCGGCCATCGTGGTGGGTGCCGGCGGGCTTCCCAGAACAGAGAACGTAATCGGGCAGAACACGTCGCCGAAGACTTCGTTCGCGGGCGCAACTACTGATGCGAACGGATACGCTCAGGCATTTCTTGCCATCATTTTCACTTTTTCGGGATTTGAGCAGCCAAATTATGTCCTGGGAGAGATCAGCCGTCCTCGAAAGAAGTTTCCTATTGGGATGGTAAGTGGTGTTGGGCTCGTTGCAGTGCTATACCTGGCCGTCAACATCTGCTATGTAAGTCCCTTTGAAGTCAACAGTTTCAACCTTCGCTTACAGAACCTCAGATGGTCGTTGTGCCTGCCGATGATCAGAAGAATGGGGCCAACGTTGCCCAGGAGTTCTTCAATCTTACCTTTGGCCGCTTGAACCCAGACAGCGACATTGGGTCGCGGATCTTCAATGCATTCCTGGCCATCTCATCCATGGGCAATATCATTGTCATGGTATGTCAAGACTATAGACCTGAGAACCACTCCTGTGGGCACTGACACGGAACCAGACCTATACGGCGGCCAGAGTGAAGCAAGAGATTGCGAAAGAGGTAAGAAGATTTTCATCGTACAGAGGGTAGATCCCTCCCGGTATATTTCAGGCTGATTGCTCATATTCGCTCCGTGGATTCTTTCCTGCCCCTCTGCTATTTGTCGTCATTTTGCTTACCGCCCTTTTTGTAATCGACACATGAACGAGACACTAACTGCTCGCACAGGGAATCCTTCCTTGCCCGAAGTTCTTCGCACAGAATAAGGATATGAGTCTTGGGCGACTATTGTTTTGGTTCCAAAGGAACGGCTGGTTTAAATCACTCCTCAAATTGCGTTGGATGTCGCCGGAGCATCATTCCGAAAAGACACCCGTCGGTGCTCTGGTTCTCCATCTCGTCAGCTGCGTCATCCTCATATTCGCCACCTATGGCAGGACACCTGTGGTGGCATACACGGCACTCACGTCTTTGAGTGCTTATGTGGTCAACGCATTCATCGGAACATTCCTGGGTCTCGGCATTCTGATCCTACGCTTCCGTGGTCCTCCTACGACAGCTACCGACGATGATGCTACTGATGATGGTCCATCCAAGCCCCCGACAACTTGGGCTGAGATGACTGGAAAGAAGTTCCGCCCCTTTTTGTCAGTCTTCTGTGCTATTGTATACATGTGTGGAGGTCTCTATCCCGTGATCACCAACTGGGTACCGCCGTCACCGTATTCCGACCCGACCGTGACGCCATGGTGGCTTGTGCCCACCGTTGGATGGATCATTATCAGTCTCGGCGTCGCCTGGTTCATCGGCTTTATCCTGGTGGCTCGTCGCGTCGAGAAGAATGACCACCGTGTCTTTGTGGTAGAGAAGAAGCCAGAGTTTGAGGCAGCTGAAGGCAGCAGCCGGAGTTCCGAAGCTGGCCACCAAGGGGCCGACCTCATTCAAGTCCATGAAACAGTCTATCTCAGCTGGGTTGCCAAGGAGGCTCTTACGCAAAGGCGGCCGGCCTTTGACGACTCACCAGAAGCTGATGGCCATCCGAACCGGGCGCCGCCGGCGTCTCCATACATCAACCCAGACTTTGCTGCATATATGTCAAGTCAGGGCACTGAAACTGGGAGGACATATTCTAGGTACTAAAAGGAGCAGTGGTGTGCTACACGACCGTTTGCTAGCTATGGGCGATTTGGGCGTTGACATGGCACGGTTCTTGCTTGACTTGCACAGGAGTAATAAGTACCTTAATGATCATGAATATTTTACTGTTTTATTACTCGTGTACGTAGTGGTATCTGGGCGGACATTAAACGCAAAGCCTATCCCTCGTCGTGACCTTCCTATATCATAGCACCCATTAAGTTTTCATGGCTCTTGCTCGACAATATTGTTGAGACGTGGCCCAAGTTGTGCAAGGGCCGAACGATCTTGTCCGTCTGGTTCGTAAGATCGGAACACCTCTCCACGCATGAGTCTGCGCGGCGCTCGTCTCCCTGTGAAGAGCTCGAACTGAGCGAAACCCTGCTCCGGGAGAAGGTCCAGGCCGTCCATAGTGACCCAGCCCCGGTGAGAGACCTGGCGCGCTTGGTTGAGTATTGGGGTATCAAGCGTCTTGTATCCCAGCTCAACGAGACAGCCGCCGGTTGGACTGCTGAGCCAAGCTTGTGGCGCCACAAAGTTCGGAGCTGGCACGTCGCCGATGCTGTGTGTCGGGATACAAGAGACGATCATGGTCGGCGGCCTAAAGTCTTCCGGCCACGCCTCGTCCAGGGTCCTGATGATGTAGAACCTTGTTTCCGCGTCCGTATTTGCGCTCAGAAGCGGCAGGTCGTGTCTCTTTAGTAGTCTCGTGAAGTGATTGACCATCTTTTCCGCGTTCGAGACGGTGCGGTTGTACACCACGATGTTCTTCACGCCGAGTTGCAACATGCTGTAAGTTGCAGCGCGAGCCATACCACCTGCGCCGATAATGAGACCGCAACTTGTCGGGCGCACCGCATTGGCAGGCGAGAGTCCCCTCCTAAGGCAAGCCCGGATACCGATCCAATCCGTGTTCTCTCCGTAAAGTGCGCGTACCGGCCCGGCTCGATTCCTGCAGTTGAAGAGTTTCTCATCCTCTGGGATGGTGCCGTCGGGATTCAGTCGGCGAACAGGCACGAGGGTATTCACTGCGCCGATGGCTTGGGCATGTCGACTCAACGAGTGGGTAAGGGTGATGATTTCTACTTTGAACGGCAAGCCCACACTGGCGCCTGCGAAGTAGGGGTCTTCGATGAGCTCTCTGAGGCCATTCAATGAAGGCGTGGAGAATGGGCGGTAGACATGTGGAATGCCACATGCCTTGAGCGCGGAATTGTGCATAGCTGGCGACAAACTGTAGGAGACGTGGGCACCGAAGACGTACATCTTCATGGGGTCGAAGAGGAATGAGTTGTACAGCGCTTGCGTTGCCTGCACAGCCGTCAAACAAGGCTGATCCGGGCTGTATTTTGAAGCCATCGCTTCCGGCACGACGCTCGTGAGCACATGATTCATGGCAGCCGAATGTCTACCGCGAGGGCCGGAATTGTAGGCAATAAGAGGGATCTTGTGGCCGGTCGTGGCGTCGACCAAGGCCTTGAGATGGTTCACGTCAAAGTTATCCTTTATCGAGGTGACTGGCTTGATGAGTCGGACAAGATCGCAGCCTATTCGGCGGGCTCTGTGGTAATGTGACATCCAGAATGGATCTGCCCATGAAGGAGAGTCGACGGCAGGAGTTAGGTGACCGATGATCTTTGACCGCCTCTTCATTGAGACAATGTGCAATAATTGGTAATCGTTCAAGCGCAAGTCGACGGTCAGGTATTCAGGTGTAAGCCGAAGACCATGTAGAATGTAGTCCATGTACACCGACTCTGTTGTGTCCGGGAGAACAACATGGTAGATGAGCGGAATGACGGTGCTCCTTCTAATGGACCCAATAATTCTTGCAATATCTGCAGCTCGTTCAGAGTCCAACGCCGTTGCGCCCGCGAGGCCATCGACAACAATCTCAATGGCGTCGGCACCGGTCTCCAGCTCCTCGACAGTAATCTCATTGTTGAGCAGGCTCGACAGCGATACTGAAATAGCATAGGTGAAGCGTCGGTCTTCAGTTGGAATAGACGCCAAGGGGAAGGCGGACTCGATGAATGGAATAGAGCCTTTGGGCATGATCAAGCTGAGGAATTTGAGAAAATGTCTCTCCGCCCGCTTCAGGGTAAGATAAGGTGCGGGTGGCTTCTGGCCGCCGGCGTGAGCTTCTATCCTCGCCGCATCAGTCTCGGCCGCAGGGTCTGCTGTTTCAGAGACGTTGAAGAACTCGAGGTTGCTGCAAGTCCGGAAAATGGTGCTGCTCGCGGCAAGAAGGTTTCGTGCCTTGTCTTCGTCTTCGATCTTGAGGTGCTCTTGAATGGCCTTGACATCGCGGACGATGTGGACGACAGGGTGTGTACGGCAAAAGTCTCTGAGAAGAGTCTGCACAGAGCGCTCCATCCAGCTGCAGACAATCAAGCAGCCTTTTGAGTTCTGGTCGAGGAGATCGCGGAGAACGTCCGTCTGTCGACGGTGACATTCTGCGGGTCCATGGGCCCGTTTATATGCGAAGCTGGTCAGGCCGGTGACCTGTTGGAAAGCCTTCTCGCAGTCGAGGGCCCTCCGCGCCATGGCCGTCGAGGCGATGATGGCGAGCGTCGACTTGCCGGCGCCTCGAATGCCAGCGAGGACAATGGAGGCGTCGGCAGGGAAAGGGGGTATCTCGTTCGGCAGATGGGTGACTGGCGTCGCAGGTCTCGTTGTTGGTGTCTCGGGTCTGGAGCACGCAGCCATGGAGTACCTGCTGCTGTTCGTCCTCGGGCTCTGAGGTTCTCTCGGTGTTGTACTGTAGCCATTGCGGGTGTCGACGCGAATGAACTTTGAGGGATTCTCCAGTTGGTGGTGGTGTTCGGCGTCCTCGTCGTCAATGGCCGTGGCCACGAAGGACCGCTTCACGCCCGCTGTCGCCATAGCTCCTCAGCCTCGACCTCGACCTGGCCGTGGCAGCAGTCGCAAGCTGGGTTGGTGAGAGAGCCCAGGATGCAAGCGCATAAGGCAAGGCAAGGCAAGGTAAGGCAGTGTCAAGTTGAGAGAGAGGGCGCGCAGGTGGTTGAGTCTCCAGCGCCGCTTAACCGGGTGGTCTAACAAGGTCAAGCTCTCTCGCTCTCTCTCCCTCTCTGTCTCTGTCTGTCTCTCAGTCAGGAGGAGTCAGTCAAGTCGGTCCCGTCGAGTCGCGTACAATGCCTACCAAGGCGGGCACAGAATTGTCAGGTAGGAGGACACATGGAATCCGCACCCCATTTCCGACGGTCGGTGCTGCGCTGGTGCCCCTCTCCCTTAGCTGCAACCTGGCGTTGGTACTCTGATAAACACTTACCCCTGGCTTTTCTGTTAGCAAGATACATTCTCCACCGAGCCTGTCTCGAGTTCCGAATCCGCCGCTGCTGTTCCGCCCTTTGGTTTGACAACTCAACTCAGGGAAGTCCCAACTGTTGCTCGGCTCAACATTGGAGTGCCTACTAAGTAGACCAGTAAGAGCCCATGATGTAGGCAACATAACCCTGCTCTGTGCAGACAACCCCAGCTCCTTGCCTTTGATCAATGATGCCCCAGAGACGGCCTCCATCAACAGGGGTCTGTCTGTGTGAAGAGTCTGGAGAGCTGTCTGTGCATGTTCGCAACACCAAAAGTAGCGCACTAACACCCCGCAAACCGAGTCATCCGTACACGGCCTTCTGCGGCCAATTAATGCCACTGGGATTCCAGCTGACCTTTGTCCTCGCCGCCCAAAGATCAGATCGAGCAAACAACCTTTGAGGCGGCGCCGCGACTGTCCGACGTGAGGTTACCCCAGGATTTCCCCACCTCCAGCGAGTTGTGCGGGAAATCTTGGAGAAGCAAAGACGTCAATCATCGCCGCTGTCGCTCCTCTGCTGCTTGACTGCCCGAGTGCTTGCTGCTGCTGCTGTTGCTGTCGCTATCGCTGTGCTGCTGCTGCTCTCCTGTTGCCGCTGCTACCCATCGTCACTCCCCCTGCAAGATCCCGTCGCGATCCATCCGCCGCAACTCTCGCTTCAACCATCATCCGCAGCGCGCCCTTACTCTTCCTCGCAGCTCTCGCCGACGCCTTCGCTTTCGTTACACACGCCCTCATGCTGTCCACAACGGCGTGAGCCACAGGAGCTGCTCTGCCGCCCGAGGCATCAATTGCAGGATGCCCTCCAAGAGAAAGGTTCACGATGCCGAGACCAATGCTACCTCGACGTCGGCCCCGAAGCGCCAGCGAGTCTCTCGAGCGTGCGACCAATGTAGAAGGCAAGCAACATCGCATGCGTCTTTGTTTTCAGTTTTTTTTTTTTTTTTTA
>JABGLZ010000789.1:90718-108666 GCA_014705045.1 Colletotrichum theobromicola
CAGCCGTCCTGGCATGCTTGGGGATGTTTGGTGATCCAGGCCCAAAGAGCCTCACCATCGGCCCGAGTCAATCCTAGCGACGTCAACATCTTCATTTCCAGGGTGTTCCGGCGCAGTTGCTGGGGACGGTTTTGCTTTGTTGTCTTCAATGCCGATCCCGGGTTGTATCTGATTTGGTCTTTGGTTTGCGCCGGCTCCGATGCTAACTGACTTGCAGTGCTCGAGAGAAGTGTGACGGCGTTCAACCACAATGCTTCTCCTGCGTGACGCTATCGAGGCAATGCACGTACAACGTCGCTCCGAAGAAGCGCGGCGTACAGACCGGTCTAATCCGAACATTAGAGCTCGCCCTTGTCTGGCTGTTCGACCAGGTCCCTGGCACTGAAGAGAAGCTCTCAGAGTTGCTTGCCCGCGAGGGCGATGGTGGGCAAGCTCTGCTATTAGACAAAGACAACGAAGCCGGAAACCGTCTTCACAAGAGATGGAGGAGGTGTCGAGTCCATAAAGACATCGACCGACTTCTATCCGGCAAAGACGGTGTAAGCCCGCGCCAAGACACATCGGGAGACGAATCGGACGCCGAAGCAGACGGCCGCAACAAACAGAAAGACGCAACGCCCCAAGAAGGCGCCGCTGTGTCTCCAAAAACAAACGGCCCTGATCGGGCATCGGACGCGACTCCGGGCGAACCGGGCCCAAGACATCGACACGGCTCTATATCTCGGCGAAGATTCAAACTTCCAAGAAACTTTCCGAGGCTATTAGAAGTTTACTACTCTTATACCCACAGCTGGCTTCCAATACTAAACTCCAAGGAGGTTCTCGATAATGTTGCAGCCTCTTATCCACCTGACGGGTTTGATATCGACCCAGAAGACTCTGGCGCCAGCGCGGCTCACGCCGAGCTGTGGTGCGCTCTCGCCGTTGGTGCCTTCCAGGATGCGACATCATCCAATACTCCCAGACGTGCTGATTCTTCGGACCGTCCAAGCCTTATATTTGCAGCTGCGAGAGGCTTGATACCCGTGGAAACGGACATGGGATTAGGTCATGTCAAAGCTCTACTGGTGTTGTCTCTGGTAAAGTTGGGCCAAGACAATGCAGGCGCCGCCTCGTTGCTCATTGGCCTCGCCGTTCGAGGTGCCATGGCACTCACGGACGGCAGGTTAAGGAACAGAGACCGCAACTCTATATCTGGTCAGACGGCACCTTTGACACCCGAAGCAAACTCAACTGCACTGGATCGAGTAATGATGGCATGTCTCATGCTCGACACCATAGTATCCCTGGGACTTGGCCAAGCACCGCACATGAGGACGAGCGATATGAGGGACAAGCCAACAGATGAAAACGGGCCCGAAGAATGGGCTCCTTGGGTACCACGGACTGGCTTCGGATCCGAGGAGGTTGACGGCGCTGTGCACGCTGCCCAGTCGCTAAGTTCTTTCAACCAGCTTTATCAGTTCTTCCGGACCCTGAACCAGAGCGTCGAGTCAGGAACTGCAGCACCGCAGATAGGTGCTGCGAACCTGGTGCAGGTGCTTGACCCCAGGTTCTCGTTTTGCAACTCTGTTGTTTTTGGAGCGTCAACGATACCCAAACTGCCGTCCGCCTTTTTGATACAGGCTACTTTCCTTGGTGCCACGCTGACATTGATGCCCGACGCCCGGGTCTCGCTCATTTGGAGTCTGATGGAGGTTTTGGAAAATTCCATCGCCCAGTTTGGCGCGGCTGGCGTGTCGCCGCTTCTTGTCACTTACATGAGCATCGCTAATACCAAGAGCTGCGTAAAAGCTCTGCGAGACGATGACAAGGCCAGATGGAATACTCTGATGGGAGATCTGATATCCGTTTGGCAAGACCGGACGGCCAACACAGATTCGTCCGTGTTGGACGCCGAGCCGGGCGGCAAAACACCTATCCAGGCCGAACAGTCGGCTCCCCATTTCTCACAGCCTGCTGTCCGACAAAATCCACACCATCCTCCATTTCCAATGAATACGGATGCATACCACCAAAACGGCAACGGGTTTCTACCAACTGCTTCGTCAGCTAGTCCTTCGACGGCGCGAACGATGCCATTTACCCCAGGAAGTCAGCTGGATGCATTCCCCCCAGGATTCATGGGGCATCTGTCTTCGGCTCAAACACCATACCTGATGGGACAAGGACCCCACGGCGTGGATTACGACGCCATTATGGACGAGCTGGCTTCTATAGACTGCACAGATAGCATGGAGGCCGACCCGCAGTTCATGGCCAATCTCGGCTTCGCCCCAGGCTCAGACTTGACAGACATGCTGCGGGGAGAATTTGGGGGGATGTGAGAAGAGTAATGTCTTATGACTTTTTAGCAGAAAACGAAACCAAATACCTACTTATCATCTACGTCTGGAACTACCTTCGCCGTAAACCTGTCCTTTTGTTAATGTTTGACTGTCCCCTGTCATGCGCGTCCGTCGGTGTGAAATACCCCTTGTGATTGACATGTGCTCACCCTGGCCCAGGGCAGTGATTTGAGAAGAACGGACTTGCTAGCCCTTTTCGTACTGTTTTCTGGAGAATCTGCAGCAGGCTTATCTCTGTTCTGCCATGTTTCTGGCCCAGCTGCGGCCGCTGCAATGTTAGTGTCTTCGGGATCTGTTTGCGAACCAAGCCCGCGGAAGAGCAATATACGCAAGATGAGCGGAAGTACAATCACCAGGAGCCCAAGAATCCGATGTCTCGGCAGGCAATCTATCGAGATTTGGACTTGTTGATGAAGCACGTGTCATAGATTGTGCGCAGTAGTGTAATGTGCGCTGCCGAGCAGGGCAAATTCTGATGACACCGGCGCAATGGCCACTACTACTCTAGCGACAGTCACATCCCGACAGAACGGTTCAGACAGAAAGACATTCATGGATGAAGACACGAGACAGGAGAATAAAACTTCCACTCGTGCATTTTCAAACTTTCAGCGTGATGTTGCTCGCCGCTCTGTGCGCTTACAACCACCGTATCAGGAGAGCCCCTTTCGACCCGACTAAAGTGGACTCCACGATGGCCTCGTCAAAGAGGCTTGGCCAGAACATTGCTAACGAGTTAGCAATCGAGAGATGGAGTCCGGATTTCTCGCCGGTCATTTGCCAATGTTGAAAGCGGCGCAGCCATCTTGGTTTGTACGCGTTGGCCGGATATACTCAACTCCCCCTCAGCTCTCGCTCCAGCGGCCAACCCAACGCAACGCAACACCAACGACCACAACAACCCCTGTCTTGTTGACTCCGTGACCCCATGGGCAAGGCACGTCTGGCAGGTAGCAGCAGTCTGGGGTCGCTACCCCTTTGCCAGCATTGCTGACAATCCGGACGGCTGGAAATCAACAAGTTGGGAGTCCCCCAAGTTCCACGTGCAATGTGAGACAGTTGAATGGCAATGCATCGACGCTGACAGGATAAACATTCAACCTCTAGCCCCGGTCTGGGCAGGGGTTCTCCAGCATTTTGGGGGCCTACTATGCAGCAGAGGTTGGATCTAGCACGGAAACAGAGATTAGTGCCGTGGATCAGTGCGGAGAACAAATCCTTTGCCGTTCTCCACGCGCCGTGGAGACGAGTCAGTCGACCAGGTGCAGATTCTGCTCCGGTTCGGAGCCACCGCAGGAAAACAGGAAGCGTGACTCCTTAGCTCAGGGAGAAGCGTTCACCCCAGAGTCAACCATCTGGAATCTCATACGCGAAGGCGTCGTCAGAGCCTATTACCCCGGATCCCATTGGCCTCCCCGTGTTTCTGTCCGGTGCGTTGGATGAACAAACTCCGCATCGAAGCAGCCCCAGACTTTCTTCCCCAGACGAACCGACACGCCACACACCTGTCATTCTTTACCAACCCAGAGGAACGAACCGTCCATCATATAACAAAGGCAACCCTTGACCTCCATCAAGATCTGACCTCCTCCTCCTCACCCCCTTAAGACTTCTCTACCCCAACCGTGCTTTGGAGTTCAGACTGTCTCAAGGCCCAAGCAGCAACATCATCATCGTCCGAAGACAGTAGTAAAGCACAGCACAACAACCATCACCATGGCTCTTCTCACTCTCGTTGAGGATCGGCCGACGCCAAAGGCCGTCTACAACTGGCGCGTCTACATGTGCGCCATCATCGCGTCGTTCGCCAGTTGCACCATTGGCTACGACTCTGCCTTCATCGGAACCACCCTCGCCCTGCAGTCCTTCACCGAGGAGTTCCAGTTCGCGTCCTACAGCAAGGAAGGATTGGCTCTGCTCAAGTCCAACATCGTGTCCGTCTACCAGGCCGGTGCCTTCTTCGGCTCCTTGTTCGCCTACGTCAGCAGTTACTTTCTCGGCCGCAAGAAGAGTTTGATCGCTTTCAGTCTCGTCTTCATGCTCGGTGCGGGCATGATGCTCGGCGCCAACAGGGAGCGCGGCCTCGGTCTCATCCTCGCCGGCAGAGTCCTCGCTGGCATCGGTGTGGGTGGCTGCTCCAACATGACCCCCATCTACATTTCCGAGCTTTCCCCGCCTGCAGTTCGCGGTCGCCTCGTCGGCATCTACGAGCTGGGCTGGCAGATTGGCGGTCTCGTCGGTTTCTGGATCAACTACGGCGTCGACTCTACCATGGCCCCCAGCCACTCTCAGTGGCTCATTCCCTTTGCCGTTCAGCTGATTCCTGCTGGTCTGCTGCTCGTCGGAGCCTTCTGGCTTCCTGAGTCTCCCCGTTGGCTGTTTTCCAAGTACAGGAGAGAAGAGGCCATGAAGCATCTTTGCTGGATGAGGTGAGTTCCGAATGCGCATTTCTTGGTGATGTTTTGAATTTGACCTAATCATCAATTTTTCACAGAAACTTGGACGCCAGCGACAAGTACATCGTCGAGGAGGTCAACTACATCGATGCCGACCTCGAGAGATACAGAACCGAAGTTGGCGCCGGATTCTGGAAGCCCTTTGCCGCTCTCAAGCAGAGCAAGGTCCAGTGGCGCTTCTTCCTTGGTGGCATGGTAAGCGCACTCCCCCAAGATTACCAACACTCGTTGCTAACCCCGAGAAGCTTTTCCTTTGGCAAAACGGTTCCGGCATCAACGCCATCAACTACTACAGCCCTACCGTCTTCAAGAGCATCGGTATCACCGGCACCAACACCAGCTTCCTCACCACCGGTATCTTTGGCGTCGTTAAGACTGTTGTGACCTTTGTGTGGATTCTGTGGCTCATTGACCAGCTTGGTCGCCGTAACCTCCTCATGATCGGTGCGATCGGCGGATCGCTCTGCATGTGGTACATTGGCGGTTACCTCGCTCTTAACCCTGCCAGTGGCACTGGCGGCCTCTCCGGAGGCGGTATCTCTGCCATGGTCTTCTTCTACCTGTGGACGGTGTTCTACACCCCTTCGTGGAACGGCACCCCGTGGGTCATCAACTCCGAGATGTTCGACCAAAACACCAGGTACGTGTGGAGATGTCAAACGAGTCAGTGACGAAACACATGAGCTAACAATACCTGTAGATCTCTTGGCCAGGCCAGCGCTGCTGCCAACAACTGGTTCTGGAACTTCATCATCTCCCGCTTCACCCCCCAGATGTTCAACGCCTGGGGTTACGGAGTGTACTTTTTCTTCGCCTCCCTCATGATCATGTCCGCCGTCTTCGTGTTCTTCCTCGTGCCCGAGACCAAGGCAGTGCCTCTGGAGACTATGGACCGTCTCTTCATGGTCAAGCCCGTGTGGCGCGCAAACAAGACCATTATGGATGAGTTGGCGGAGGACCAGAGCTTTAGACAGAACGACTCCGATGACGTTCTTGGCGAGAAGTCGGACGAGGGCGAAGTCAGCCAGGTAGAGCGAAAGGCCAGCGTTTAACGGTTCGGGACAACGGTTTTTACTAATACGGAATTAAGGGCGTTTAAATGGGTAGAAAGACGGATTTTTCCAAGATTTCGAGTCTCTCTCAAGGAATTCACAGTCCTCTCTATCCCAAGTCGAGCAAAACCGAGTGATGTGCACCGTATTGCACCCTGCGCGCGCGCGCGAGCGGGCAGGTCGAGAAGTAAAGCGTAACGGAAACGGCGTAAACGATAAAGGCGTAGACGATGGGCGTAATCGAGGAACGTAAACGGCAGACGTGAACGGAACGGAGGTGATACCCGAAGTAGAGGAGGATTATCGAAGCGTGCCTGTGAGGCAAAGGCCCGGGGGAGGCACCATGCATGAAGTGGGCTCAACGCAGCCAGGGGCAAGGTACGTTGTGGTTATGTCTTTTCCCTCTCATCCCCTTGTTGGAGGAAGACGGTATGTAGCCTCAGGGTTACATGCTCTGCGAGTACATGTCAATAGCAACAGTCAGCGGCTCAGCCGCCGGAAGCACACATGAAGTGTCCCCAGATTTCCCCGTATCGCATGGCACGAGTGACCATCCGCCGCTGTTCCGCAGGCATCCCAAGACATGGCATCCCAGAAGATACGTGGAGTTTCCCAGCATCTCCCACGTCCACTGGATGCAATCTTCCCATGTGGACATACCTGGAACAACCTTCACCAGACGTGCAATCGCGAACCGAACACTCCGTATCATCCAGAGAGTCGCTCCAGCCAAGAGCGAGGAAGTCAAGCCAAGACGCCAAGTCGATGAGCCTCTAGCCTGATTGGTAAATACCCCGACTCAAGCATTGGCGCCGTCGATGTGATCTTGGAGGTGTGGCAAGAATCCTCCGGATGTAGGATGACGTAGAAACAAGGCAAACAAAACGTACAGATGGTGCAGATCGAGCAAAACCGCATCCAAGAGCCTCAAAAGTGAAAAAGCCAGCCTGCTGCTGTTATATAACAGATC
Organism: Colletotrichum theobromicola; assembly: GCA_014705045.1. Taxonomy (NCBI): domain Eukaryota; kingdom Fungi; phylum Ascomycota; class Sordariomycetes; order Glomerellales; family Glomerellaceae; genus Colletotrichum; species Colletotrichum theobromicola. Next base: position 97,545 of record JABGLZ010000789.1, read on the forward strand.
TATCGAGTTTCGTCCCGTCTGCGAGATGGGGAGTTTCCACAGTTTGTCGTGCGATCCCGTATGATTCCCGTGCGATTTTCGTCGAAGTGAGGCGGCGCTTGAGTCTTTTTCCGGGCGCGTGGGAAACGTTCACCCGCTCAACCACCAGCCAAACGAAATCTGGGACCGACCCAAAGAATCGACGGACAGAGTCCGAGTTATTCAAGATTATGCAGAATTGTTTGGAAAAGTGCAATGCATGAGGTGGAAATGAGTCTTATTTCCGTCGTCTGGTTCGAGCGAGGCTCGCATGAGACGCGCGCAACGCACGCACAACCATAGCACAACTCGCATCACGGCATTCATTGAGGCTCAACAGTCCGTTTTCGATAATCTGCACAACTTTACGTTCTAGTGGACTACCCGCGCCTGATGAATGTTCCGTTGATCTGCAAATGACAGTAAGGATACGGAAAGACGGCACTCCAAACGTATCTAGCTCGCCCCAATGTTTGAAGATATCGATGCTTCTGGAGCCGCATACGTTGCAGCTGGCCTGCTATCACATCGTAATCTCGTCTGTCTATGTCTTGAAGTGGGCTCATGGCCGGAGAAGTCTTCATCATGTCAAGCTGTTGATGCACGAGAAAGTACTCCGGCTCACAGGGCGCGTCGTAGCAGAGTCAAAGGTAATTCCTCATGATGTCACTAGATCGGTTTGGTAAGGAAGTGCATGGGTTTTGATGCGTGTGTCCAGGTCGAGATGCTATAACGAACTTCAGTCATTTACATCTGCTTTCGCATATGCCAGCTTCTACCGACTCAAAGACATGAAATGGGGTACGAAGACGTAGTTGTCATCTTTACTCGGGATAATTAGGTCAGCATGCATAATTGCAATCACCAGCGGGATACCACCGTGTGTATACACACATGTGGAATGAAATCTACGAGCAGAAGCGAGATTTGAAGTTGAGACATGAACGAAGACGACAACAAATATCAAACACGAGCAAAATTGTTGAGCAACTGGATGGGGGGACAGAGAAGCCGGGAAAATACAGATAGAATAGGTCATATTGAAGCACTAGCCCGAGGATCTTCAGTCAGGTGGGTGATTATCACACGCAAATGGACATGAAAATACGAATTCATCAACAGAGATGGAATCTCATAATTCGTCTTGTTAAAACAGTCGCTATGAATGTATCTATGCAAGTCGTTTCAAATTTTCATTATTTTGTTTTACAATTTTGAGTGTTGCGCCAGCTTGGCGGCAATCACCTCCTTGACTTTTTGTACGGGAAGGTCCTGAACGTCCTTGCCGGTCCAGTAACGGTCCTGCTCAACTGTCAGCAAACATGCATCAAAGACATTCAGGATTTGGGGGACAACTGACCTGCTCGAGACCTTGGTAGATCATGGCCTCAGTGCCGAGAATGACCTGCCAGCCGGCGTCCTCGGCCAGGGCGCCAATCTCAGTAAAGGGGGTGGGGTTGTAGCACATCTCCAGGATGGCGCCCTTGGTGGGCTTGTTGAAGAACTCAACAATAACCTCACGGGCGACAATCTCCTCGGGGGTCTTGGGAGGGAAGTCGGGGATGCAGGAGACGATGGCGCCGGGGGCGTCGAGTTCCCTGGCCTCCTCGACGGTGGAGACATGGTACAGGTTGGCTCCATAGCCCCGCGTGGTGCACTCGGCGATAACGGCGTCGACCTCAGCCTTGTCGCGGTTGACGAGGTAGATGTCGGTGGCCTTCATCCACTTGCGCAGGGCGTACACGGCACTGCGGGCAGCACCGCCGCCGCCGATGACGAGGGCGGGCTTGTTGTGGTAGACGGCATCCGCGTCGGCAACGTTCTGGACGAAGGACTCGCGGACGCCAATGACATCCGTGTTGGTGCCGCAGTATATCCGCTTGCCGTCGCGCTCGCGGATGAACAGGGTGTTGCAGGCGCCAACGTCACGGCACTCATCCGTCAGCTCGTCGAGGTGAGGGATGATGGCGACCTTATTGGGCATGGTAACGGAGCTGCCGTAGAACTTGGGGTGCTTGATGAGCTCGAGGAACAGCGGCAGGTCTGCCGAGTCCAGACGCATCTGCTCCCATTTCAGGCCGATTCCCTCGTAGATGGTGGTGTGCAGGAGTGGTGACAGGGAATGTGTGATCTTCTGGCCAAAGAGGTAGCCGTGGCGGTCAAGCTGCTCAATCTTGGTAGCGATGGTGTCGTCCACCAATTTTTCCGTGACTGCGGGGGCGGCCATTTTGGCTGTGTATGTGTGTTGGATGAGAGAACTGAAGAAAAAAAAAAACAAGTGGGTATCTCTGTTTTTGATATGAGGATGAAAGGCTGAGTGGCCAGGTGACTGAGTGACAGGCTGTATAAGACGAGGAAATGGTGATAATTGTATGTGAAATGTCACGGGCAAGGAATTGGAAACGGATATTCTTTGAGTGGCTATTATGAGAACTTCAGATTTGGGGAATGAGATCGGGAAGCCACTTTTTGTTCTCGGGTTGCGTCTCTTTTCTCTGCCGGCCAGGTGATGAGGTCCAATAATAATTAATTGTTCTTGCGGGACACGGGGAAAAGTCCGGGGCTCTGGATGGGGTTGATCGGACTGCGGTTCAAAACTCCATCAGGGCTAAGAATTTCATGGATCGGAAACTCGCAGTTTCAACGAGGGACTCGTGGACTCGTGGTCAGTGTATGAGAGGCTCCTCCACTCACTCCACGCTTCCGGCAAAGAACTCTCCAGAGACTCGAGAGGAGAACCCCCGAGCGAGCGAGAGTGTGTGAGGGAGAATGAGAACCAGTGAGAAGTGCCGAAGAATCTGGGCCTCGGAAGCGTGGGAAAAGGACGCCAGCGGCCATGAAGAACGGGCGTGAGTGAGTGAGTGAGAGAGAAACCGGTCATTCGCTCGCTCGGTGGCCGCCCACCCTTCCGTGGCGAAGCTGAAGAATGTTTATCCTTTTTCTCAGTGAAGAAAGTGAGAAAGTGTCACTGGGATGGAGCAGTGGAGGCGGGCCCAGGGGAAGCGTTTAGCCTGACAGCCCCGCGGCACTCGGCGAGCTGTCGTCACCAGCTGCCATGCAGCGCAACACCACCAACTACCGGTCTTGGTGATGGGCAGGCGTCACGCATCCTCGTCTCTTACACCACCACCACCTCCTCCATCTCTCACACACTCGCGGGGTGCATTTGCATTGGCACATGGGAAAGCACCCTCCAGAGTGGACCGGCTACCTTCGGCCACCCCAGAGTTTCCAGATCGCCCGTTGATAGTGTATCTGTAAGATGGGGTACTCTGTGTCCGCAAAGTACTTTGTACAGGCGGCGGGTGAATGACTTTCCTGCCCCAAGTCCACTCGGATGCCCGGTGCAATCCGGGGATGAAGGGTGCCGTATGAGACCATTGGACAGTCTTCCTCTTGTTCTGCAACACGGGCAGCTGTCGTGCTTTACTCGATGATTCGATTTGCAAGCTGCAAATAATCTTCCCTGATCCCCTGCTGCCGAGGACTAACACATACGAGCGAGAGCTTCCCTTCCCTTCCTTCCGCTCCCCTCTTTCACCCAAGGTACCCCGTCGAGTCCCATCCACTTACATACATATCTTCTACTTCTTATCTCGCCCACCTACCTACATACTCACTTGCTTCGTGGAACAACCTCTTTCATCGTCCTCTCTCTCGAAAGCATCCTATTATTATTTCCTTCACCTGTGCTTCTGTGCCACTCTGCGTTTGATACCCTTTAGCTTCTTTCGTCACCTCATATACACACATCCATATCACACACAACACATCACATATCCCGCCCATCATGCCTTCACGTCTGGGTATCAGCACCATGTCGCTCGGCCGGTGCTGGGCTGGCCACTCCTTTGAGCACAAGATGGACATGGCAGCAAAGTACGGCTACCAAGGCATCGAGCTCTGGCACGAGGACCTCATGGACGTCGCCGAGCAGCTCCCTGGCGGCGCCGCCCTCCTCGAGAACCAAATCGCCGCCTCCAAGATTGTCAAGAGGATGTGCGATGTCCGTAACATTGAAATCATCTGCCTCCAGCCCTTCCAGCACTTTGAGGGCCTCGTCGACCGCGAAGAACACGCCCGCAGAGTCGAGGAGCTTCGCGTGTGGATCCAGCTCGCCCACGTCCTGGGCACCGACCTCATCCAGATCCCCAGCAACGTCCTTCCGGCCGAACAGGTCTCTGAGGATCTCGAGCTTCACATCGCAGACCTCGCCGAGGTTGCCGACATCGGCGCCGCCTCCAACCCGCCCATCCGCTTCTCATATGAGAGCCTGTCGTGGGGCACCAGAGTGGACGTATGGGAGACGTGCTGGGAGGTCATCCAGCGGGTCGACAGGCCCAACTTCGGCATGTGCCTCGACACCTTCAACATCGCCGGCCGTATCTTTGCCGACCCTTGCGCCGCCTCGGGAAGGACAGAAGACGCCGAGCAGGCTGTAAAGGACTCCATCCAGAGGCTCCTCACGACCGTGGACGTCTCCAAGATCATCTACGTGCAGGTCGTTGACGCCGAGCGCCTCGCCGAGCCGCTATGCCCGACGCACCCTTATTATAACGCCGAGCAGCCGTCGCGCATGTCCTGGTCAAGAAACTGCCGTCTGTTTTACGGCGAGTATTCACGGGGAGCGTATCTGCCCGTGCGCGAGCTCTGCGCGGCCATCTTCCAGGGCCTGGGTTTCGAGGGTTGGGTCAGCTTTGAGCTGTTCAACAGGAGGATGTCGGAGGAGGACCGCGACGTACCCGAGGAGCTTGCCAAGAGAGGAGCGGTGGCCTGGAGCAAGCTGGTGAGGGATATGAAGCTGAGAGTGGAAGAGCCTTCGACGGCCATGACGGCGTCGCTTTAGATTGGAGTCTCCTACATCATGATGGTCATGACACACAAATCTGCATAAGATTGCAACAGCGATTGTACAGTATTTACATGTTTTATTTTTATTTTACTTTTGGACAGGAGGGGATCAATTTAATCCTATTCAAGCCTTCTGCTTAATCTTCATGTGCTTCGCCGCAAACTCGATGGCCGCCGTGTACCCGTAGACGCCCAACCCGCAGATGACGGCCGTCGCCTTGTCGCTAAAGTAGCTGTGGTGTCTGAAGGCTTCCCTCGTGTGGACGTTGGAGATGTGGCACTCGACGAAGGGGATGTCAACGCCCAGAAGAGCATCGCGGATGGCGACGCTCGTGTGTGTGTAGGCGCCGGGGTTGATGACGATGGCGTCGATGTTGCCCCTGGCCTCGTGGATGCGGTCGACGATGGCGCCCTCGTGGTTGGACTGGAAGTTCTCGACGTGGATGCCCAGATTGGAGGCCTGCTTCTCGGCCATGGAGACAACGTCGGCGAGGGTCGTTGAGCCGTAGACGGCGGGCTCACGGGTGCCCAGGAGGTTCAGGTTGGGACCGTTGATGAGGAGGATGCGGCTGGCCATTGTGAAGGATTTGGCGTGGAAGTAAAGGATGGTCGTTTCTCAATGATTGATGTTGATACAGTCGAGCGAGCAAGTGAGCTATACGGCTCCAAATGACGAAGCTATCGTGCTTGATAAATGAGTTGATTGGTGTCAGTGGATAAGTCTTGATCCGTGTTTCGTCAAGAATGCTCTGCCGGCATCGCAGACAGTTGTTCGCTGGAGATGTTGGTGAGGGACCGCGGGGAAACAGGTGCTGCCCCGGATTTCGAGCCTCTCACGTAACAGACATAAGTCAACAGCCTCTCCCACGGCTCCTTCGGGGGTGCAGTTCGCCCTGGATTGCTGGAGGGAGTGGCCTGCCCAGGCTCTTGGGAGCTCCCTAACCTCACCTTACTCTTCCCCAGGTCTTGGTTTGTGTGTCTGAGGAGTGATGAGGGGGAGGGGTCCATACCTACCTAGCGGCAACAGGGGACATGTCTCCGACAAAGCTCCTGACTCGGAGGTCCACAGCGCGTTGCCACCGGGCCTTTTGGGCCTTTGGGGGCTCTTCGGTAAAGCTACCCGCTAAAAGGAGAACACTCACAGGCGGCCACACGGTGGATGGTCCAGTGTCAGGCGGGGCAGGTGCGGGGATTGCCCCACTGATAGGGACCACGGCGGGCTGATAACACCGCGGGACGTCATCCCGCTGTGCTTCCGCGGTCTCCAGCACTCGGTTGGCGGCGGCCCAGCCTGCAGCACGTCGTCGAGTCACCCAATTTGTGACTGGATTGCCTGCTGTCGTCAGTAAGCTGCACTGCTGCTGCTTAGGCATCTTATCGTCTGGTTGCTGGTCTGCGGTTTCAACTCTTTTCTTTTGCGACTTGTTGTCCTTTTTTCCTCATCCTGCCCGATATTATAACAATTCCCAAGGGCGGAGTTACTTGAAAAACGACACAATGGCGGACATCAGCGACACCGAGCTCCGCGAAATCTACGACTTTGCGGTGCAATTGGGCAAAGATGCGGGCGCAATGCTCATGAAGGCGGCGCGGTCGCGGTTCGACGGCGGCGATGCGCAGGTCTTCACCGAGAAGGAGAACTCGGTCGACTTGGTCACCAAGACAGACACAGGTTCGGAGAGGCTCATACCTCATCTACATGTCCTTATGATGAGTTGCTGACGAAATCGGTGCCGCTGCAGAAGTCGAAGCCTTCATCCACACCTCGGTCGCAAACAAGTACCCCAACCACAAGTGAGTCAACTTGTGATGATGGCCTCAACACACACAGCTAGTCAGCCAGCTAGCTAGCCTCTGATAGCGATACTCACATAACCGGCAGGTTCATCGGCGAGGAGACATACTCGGCCGGCGCCTCCCGCGACTACCTTGTCGACGACAGCCCGACGTGGATCGTCGACCCCCTCGACGGCACCGTCAACTTCACCCACCTGTTCCCCATGTTCTGCGTCTCCATCGGCTTCGCCGTGAAAGGAAAGCCCATCATCGGCGTCATCAACGCGCCCTTCCTAAACCAGACCTTCTCCTCGCTCAAGGGCCACGGCGCATGGATGAACGAGACCCAGAAGCTGCCCCTGATCCCGAGTCCCTTGCCTGCCAATGCACCCAGCGGCTGCGTGTTTTCGTGTGAATGGGGCAAGGACCGCCGCGACAAGCCGGATGGGAACATGCATCGTAAGGTCGAGAGCTTCGTCAACATGGCGGCCGAGAGGGGCGGGAGAGGTGGCAAGGGCGGTATGGTTCACGGCATGAGAAGTCTAGGAAGGTGAGAGATTGCAGTGTCCTCAGAAGGGGGGACCTTTCGCTGACGAGAACAGCGCCACTCTGGACCTCGCGTATACCGCCATGGGATCTTTCGATATTTGGTGGGAGGGCGGTTGCTGGGAGTGGTATGTCAAAGGCTCACTCAAGGTTGGAGTTGGAACGCTGGTGCTGACAGTTTTGCCCCAGGGACGTTGCTGCAGGAATCGCAATCCTCGAAGAGGCTGGTGGTCTCGTGACCATCGCTAACCCACCAGAAGACACTTCGGTCGTTCCAGATGCCAAGCTGGGCGGCAGACTGTACCTAGCAATCCGGTGAGTTGGCCCCAAAACACACGAGCAGGATTGTGGCTAACGAGATCTAGTCCCGCAACATCCACCGAGACCGAGACCGCCCGACAAGCACAGGAGAGAGTGGCGAGGGAGACATGGAAGAGGGTTAGGGAGCTCGACTACTCGAGGCCCGGCGCATAAGACGACCATCTAGACAAAGACTATACATATGACTTCAATATACATAATTTCATAGAGAACGAGAAGTACGGTGTCAGGAGAGCGGAGGTGTGAGGCTATTCCGATAACCAATGCTAAGACGACGTCGAAGTCACCTTGTGACGCTGAAACAGACAGGCTCATTTATGACCTGGAAGTGAAGACACTGTGATTGCAAGGCCGCTGGACAACACAGCCCAAATGGAGAAGATGGAGTCACTCAACCATCGCAATGAAGATTATGCATAATCCAAACAGACAGCGAAGCTACGTCTCTGTTCGTATCATGGAGCAGCACCTACTTAACCAGCTTCACCATCATCTAGAGATCTGTTTTGGCTGGCTCACCCGCCCACGCCCTCCGGATGATCTCCCGGATCTTTTCCTTCTCGAGTGGGCGCGGGTTCCAGTAGGGCGTGTTCGACGCAACATCCGTGACTCGGCCAATGTCCTTCTCCTGCATCCCTACGTCTTTGAGTCCAGTTGGGATGTCCAATAGACGGAGCAGCTTGTTCAAGCCTTGCACAATGCCAGTGGCCGAACTGTCCGTGCTCTGGGCAAGAGCCGACGACAACTTGGAAGTGATGCTCTCAGAGAAGCAGCCCGCGTTGTACGCCATGCTGTGCGGGAGGAAGATGGAATGTGTCTCGGCGTGAGGCAGGTTGAGAGTGCCACCGGCGGCGTGGGCTAGCTTGTGCTGGAGGGCGATGCCGGTTGCCGTCGCCAAGAACCCGGCCAGGAACGCACCGTACAGCGCCGACGTGCGGGCCTCCACCGAGGATGGATTCGAGGCAATCACGGGAAGAGCGCTAGATAGCGCCTTGATGGACTCGAGGGCAAAGTGATCCGTAATCGGACTGGCTTGACGGGAGTAGAGCGCCTCAACTGTGTCTCATCAGCGACGTCATTACGTTGAAGACCTGGATACTACTCACATGAGTGTGCCATTGCATTGAGGCCACTCGGCCCGCTAACTTTGACTGGCAGGTCCATGGTTAGATCCACATCGTATATGACCACCTTGGGAAGGATCTTGGGATCCGTGTACGACGTCTTCTTGCCGTCCTTGGTCTCTCCGATGATCGGCGTCATCTCCGAGCCCGAGTAGGTTGTCGGGATGGCGACCTGCGGCATCCCCGTGCGGTATGCGATGGCTTTCCCCAGGCCAACGGCACTCCCTCCTCCGACGGAGATTAGGACATCTCGGTCCTTGGCGCGGTCCACGGCGGGCGCGATGATGTCGCTCGGGTTGTGGACGATGGCGGTGTCGAGGATCTCGCTGTCCGTGATGCCGGCTTCCGACAGCTTTGCTTGTATCTTGGTCGCGAGGGAGGTCCGAGAGGGTGAGCATATGATGAGCGGCTTTGCGAGGTCTCGAGACTTGAGCTCGCCGGGTAGCTCGTTTAACGTGCCGGGTCCGAAGAAGACCTTTGGCGTGGTGACGCCAAAGACGAATGGTGAGATTGGATCCATGTCTTTCTTGGGGACGAATGTGTGTCAATGTTGAGAGGACGTCACAAATGGCGTGAAGGGTTGCAAGTCGAGGCCGAGACGGCTTTGATAAGTTGCTAGGTAGTGAGTCGTCATCGGCGGGGAGCGGGGTCCGACCGCTGCGGAGGTTTCTCAAGCCCCGGGGCCGGCCTCGAAGATCGGCAGTCGACATCGGCCGGAATGTGGATGTGCGTTAGAACTCAAAATGTGACATACAAGTCCTCTATTCCTGTGCTACGCCACAAATACACGAATAGAGTTGAATCAGTTCCATTAGTTGCCTATCTCTGTCTAGATGGCCCTGGAGGAGGGGTATCATTATTTTATTTCGATTTAATCCAAGCCATCAAAACCCAAAATGCCGTGAGCACCCATGGGGCCAAACTTGGCTGCCGCAGCGGCGGCCGCGGCCGGCCCCGTGTTCTGGCGCTTGCTCCGCCTCTTTCCACCGTCGCTGTCGCTGTCGCTGTCGTCACTGTCGCTGCCAGCGCGTCGCTTGCCAGTCGCGCCGTCCTCATCGTCGCTATCCTCGTCGCTGTCCTCGTCCTCCTCGTCGCCCTCTCCTTGAAGCTCCGACAGCTCCTCCCACACCTTGACCGTCTTGCCGCCGGCCGTAATCAGCCGGTTGGCAGAGTCGAAGGCGACGGAGATGACACCCTCGACATCGTCGTGGCGGAGGTTGACGACCTGGTCGACGTCCCGGGTGACTAGATCAACCACCCTCAAGCTGCCGTCGCCGAGGCCGACGACCAATTTCTTGCCCAACCCGAGCTCCTGAGGCACCAAAGCCAGCGCGTCCAGGCTCTCGCCTCCGGACTTGCCCCCGTCGACGATGATGCGCTCCTGCTGATCGTCCCAGGCACCTCTGTCCCAGACCGTGACCACGCCAGAGGCGGATCCGACAGCCACCACGCCGTTGTTGCGGTTGTTCTTGGGCCCGAGACCGGGGACGTAGCATGCAGACAGCAGCTCGTCCTCTTGGTCATCGGAGCGGACGAGAACGCCTTTGCGGACATCCGTCACGGCGAGGGTGGTGCCACCAGTCGAAACCCATTGCTTCGGGAAACCAGATGTGCTCTCGGCGGAAGGGGGCAGGGGGACGACGGCGGAGACGTAGTCGGAGTGAGGGAAGTTGGTCTGAGCAGGCTTGGACGCGGGGGCACCGTCGCGAAGGTCGAAGATGTGCATCGCGCCAGAGTCGCAGCCGATCAGGAGACTCTGGGGGTTCAGGACGTGCATGAGGGTCGGGGCGTCGATCTGCTTGTTCGAGGAGGGGATGACGATCTTGGAGATGACCTTGCCGGTCTCGGGGGAGAAGTGCTTGATCAGGCCGTCGGTGCCGGCGGAATAAACGGCTGTCAAGATCAAAGTATTAGTCAAGCGATCGCGAAAGGTGCAGTTCCCCAAGACCTAAGGTATTGCTACTGACCAGATCCATCATGGGCATATACCAGAGCTCTACAGCTACCCTTGTGTCGCCTCGTGCGCCAAGCACTCTCGATCATGCCCCGTCCTGTGGAGGAGATGCTAGTGTCGGCATCGCCAGATGCATCGGAAGCATTGTCAACCGGGGCCGGGAGACGGAAGGTCTCGACATGGCCGGAGGAGAGGCCGACGGTCAGCAGCGGTTCAGTGGGGTGGAGCGCCTGCGTGAAGACGTCGGCCGACAGAGGGAGGGTGCAAAGGTTCTCGAACATGTTTGCGACCTCGATTGATACGCTTGGGACCCAAACAATTGACGGCGAGTGGTAGAAAGATCCAAGACAGGAGCTTCCGAGGTGTGGAAAAAAGCTGACCGAAGCTCAGATCAGGAGGAAATTTTTGAGGTGAAGGGGTTCACCGAGGTGAAACGGTCGCCCCACATAAGCTCTCTCTCTCTCTCTCTCACCGAGTCGCCGAATCAGGATGGAGGTGGGGGGGGGATGCAGACCAACATTTGGGAACTGGG
>JABGLZ010000789.1:108759-136828 GCA_014705045.1 Colletotrichum theobromicola
TTGAGAGCCAATCCGGCGAATGTTTCCCGAGACCGACGATGCTACATTTCGGTCCCATGTTCGTCCATACTTTTACGGTGCTTTGGTGAATACGATACGATGCAAGACACAGCCGCCAATGTGAGCCAAAACCCAAACTCTGATCTCGCAACAAATCATCTGCCGCTGTTGACAATCCGAATCATTCGACTAAGCTTTTATCAGGGCAATCCCTAGGTGCAGTGGCTGTTCGCGAGCTCATGAGATGCCTCCCACCGGTTTCTCAGCTGATTCCGAAGCTTCATGACGAGGAATTGAAAGATCTTTCTTGGGTACCTTGTAAAGTTGATAAGGTCGTTGAGTGCCGAGTGCCGGGTCGCCTTAAGGTTAACTGAAGCGGGGTCCTTCCCCCAACGTATCATCGAATTACAGGCTGGGAAGGTGCTAGAGAGAGCTGCAGGAAACACTGAAGCATCCGCCACAGCGGGGTTCCTGCACCAAGTCGATCCCGGCTCAGTGTTCCCTTTCCACACGAGCAGCGGTCGGAGGCAGTTCCAGTGAATCGAATGGAAGGGCGGGAAGAACGGACGGACGAACAGACACAACCGCTGTCGCATCGACTTTGCCTTTCCCTTTCTTAATTCTTATTTCTGGCTCTTTCCCTCTTACCCTCTCGCACACCCACTCACAGACAGCTCTCCGTCTTATGTGAAGGGAGAACAGCGCGTCGACGCATTCCGACCACGCTACAACACCGGAAGCAAGACAGATCTCCAAGAACCGTCTGTCTTTGGCAGCATCTCACACGATGAAGCTGCTCCCCACGGCCTTGGGCGGTATCCTAACGGTCATGCAGGCGTCCACAGCCATGGCGGCGTCTGCGGAGGAAGAGCTGTACGCCGGCAACGGCAATCTGCGCTGTGTCATGTACCTCACCGGGTTTGTTGCTTCCTTCCCTTGACCGCATTCGTCGACCGTTGAAGTAGCTAACGACTAGCTACAGCCAACACCCCAACGTGCCCTCCAAGGAGCTCGTGTCTCACATCACCCACGTGGAGCTTGCCTTCATGAACTCGGACACCTTCAACAAGGACGTCGCTGAGTGGCCGCTGTTCACTACCGTCGAAAAGGTCCGCACTCAGTTCCGCCCCGGCACCAAGGTCATGGTCGCCATCGGCGGCTGGAGCGACACCAAGGGCTTCGACACGGCTGCTCGTACCCCCGAGTCTCGCGAGAAGTGGGCCAAGAACGTGGCCGACATGGTCAAGGCTACCGGTGCTGACGGTATGACCCAAGGTCGTTCTCCAAAATGTTGAGGCCCGAGTACTAACTCACGCAGGTATCGACATGGACTGGGAGTACCCTGGGTAAGTTGGACGGTTGTGCTGCCCGCTGCGTTCCCCCCTAACGTGCAAACCAGTGGCAATGGCGAGGACTACAAGAACATTACCAACGAGGAGAAGAAATGGGAGATCGATGCGTACCCGCTGCTCCTCGAGGAGGTCCGCAGACAGCTCCCCAAAGGCAAGCTCATCTCGGCCGCCACGCCCGGCCTCGAGCGCGACATGATCGCCTTCACAAAAGAGCACACGTTCCGAATTCAGCGCGCTCTTGACTTTGTCAACGTGATGACTTACGACATGATGAACCGCCGAGACAACGTCACGAAGCACCATACCGGCATGGAGCTTTCCCGAATCGCCGTCGAGAACTACATGGCCCGTGGAGTTCCCGCTGACAAGATCAACCTCGGCTTCGCCTTTTATACCAAGTGGTTCCACACCACGGACTGCCCCGAGGGACTGGAAGTCGGCTGCCCGACACCGTTGATGGAGGATCCCGTCACGGGCGGCGATCTCGGACAGACGGGCGGGTTCAGTTGGAACGACGGAGTTCCGGACGATGTGAAGGGCTCTTTTGAGCGGGCTCAGAAAGACGGCAAGTATGATGAGAAGGGCGGCGGCTACTACTATCTCGACAGGGCCGAGAAGCGATTCTGGACGTACGACAACGGCGATGCGATCCTCCGCAAGTTCCCCGACCTCGTTGATCGTATGCGGCTCGGCGGTGTGTTTGCATGGGGGTTGGGCGAGGACGGCCCCGATTATAATAACCTGAAGGCTGTCAACAAGGGGTTGGAGGAGCGCAAGGGTAGAGGTCCCGGCATCTGGGGTCCGGGCCCGCACGCCGCCGATGAGCTGTAGGTGAGCCCCGGGCAGAGACGAAAAGCTTTGCTCCCTGATCTCCGCGTCTGCGAGGTATGAATTGTCGACTCACTGTCGGGTTGCGCATAGTGCCAACCGTGCGACGCCGCACGTGAACTGAGGTAGACGGACGCTACTCCGTCTGTCACGACGTGACAGGACTTTGATATCAGTCGAAAATCAAGCTTAATGCAAACCGGATCAATCCGCTAGTCGGCTTTTGTTGTGTGTTTTGTTGGGTGAGTGGTCTGGGAACGGTGTTTGCGCCATGGCTGCTGGCAGTGTCAGTGCTCGAGCTCATGACAGTCGAAGCTTGGCCATGTGAGGCCGAGGAGAGGATTGTGGGTGTAGAGGGTCTGCACATATCCGAGATGGGGCATTCCTACAACAGTTCACACATGCGCTAGCTTGCGATGCTGTATATACGCCGCTAGTGGAGAGGATCTGAGTTGCAGTGACACAACGGGGATGCTGAAGCTATTTGGCTGGCACGCTAGAATTGTGTCATCTTCAACAAGTAATCCAAGCTCTTGCATGGAGACCATTGCCCCGCGATCGTTCGGCCAACCATGAAATTGATGGTGCTAGGATTCATTAGAGTAAGATATGTCTCACACAGACGAACCATCCGAGTGCGAAGGGTTTGAGTCTTTGCGTCATGACAAGCAGTGAGTCGGCTGGTTGGCCAGTCTCGGATTTGGCTGTTCCGACGGAATCTGGGTGGAACAGGCAATCAAAGATCACCATTAATCTGGAGGTGCAAGATCTCAGGGTTCACAGGGTTCACAGGGTTTGTGTTGGCAAACGGAAAATCGGAAGGGTTGCAGAGAGCCAAGAGGCGGGACGCGTCAGGGGGTTTTGCGTTCCGGGCTGAGCAGCGGCTGTACGAATGAGCACACCGACACCGGGCAACTCTGAAAATGGAAAACTCTGAAGCCGTCGGAGACAGAGAGAGAGAGAGGTTGGGTTGGCGGTCTGGTCTGGGTGGTAGACCCACGTCATAACAGTGAAGGGTTTCGTCGGGGAGACGTGGAATTGGACGGTGGGGCCGCTGGTGCTGTCCACCTCACCTCAATCAGGCAATTAGGCTTGTTGTCGCCCTGCCGGAGCCGAGACCGGGCGGCGACCCGCTCTTTGCCGGCGTTAGGTCATTGTGAGGTGGTTGAAGTGTTCTTGGGCAGACATCTAGTTTTGGATAACTTAGTTAGCGGCTTCTCTAGCACCGGTAGTTGGATCCATCGAGTCGAGATCCTTGTCGATGCATCGCAGGCCGGGCATGCAGGGTCGCGAGGGGAGGGGAGTGCGGTGAGAGGGGTCTTAAATAGCTATTTTACAACGTCAATAACAAAAGCCAATAAACTGGGGAGGGTGTGGTGTTTGTGAAGTAGCGAGGGGACTGAAGGTTTCAGCTGCTTGTCTTGTCGTCGAGTTGAGAGATGGGTCATCCGGATTGGGTTGGAACATGGGCTGTATTCATCGACGCCTGGCAGCGTGTTGCCTCGGCCGAGTCTTCGTCTTGGGAACGAAGAGGCCACTGAGACTGGGGAGCACTGACGATGGGGCACTGACGATGGAGCGATGCTGACTTCATCGATACTTCAAGCCTTGGGAGGCGCTAGCAGAAGCTTGAAGTTTCTTTTCCACGCGTCAGGCGCGCCGGAGCAAAGACACCAACAAACACACGGCAACGCTGTCCCGAGCACCGGCTCCTCAGATTCCAGTTTTTGGAATGCAGAGGGTCAGAGGCGGCAGCAGGAGGAAAGGGCGATTTTCGCTGGGATTGCAGATGATGGAAGATGCGAGCAGGGAGACACACCCCGCCGCTTACCTAACTGAGGCAAGGCAAGGCAAGGCACACTGCACTGACTGAGGTGGATAGGACACTGGGGTGGACCGAGCTTGGAGTCAGTCACCCGCCACGCTGAGTGGCCTGGAGTGGCTGATGATTAGCGTCGCTTACGGACTAGCGCCATCTCTCATTGGCCAGACGCAGGCTAGGGCCTGTCGACTGCATCAACAATGAGGTCATGGTAGCCAGTCAAGCTGGAACCACGTCATTGTCGGCCCTCCAGCCCCAACCCCATTACGCAGCGTACATCACCAACTGGCAGAAAGCTGCTCCGTACGCAGCGAGAGGCACTTCAGACGGGGGCCTGGGCGTACGAAGTAAGGCAAAGGGCCTCCCTCTCTCCTGCCCAACGGCAGTGACGGACGAGATGTGACGACAAAGCTACTGCATAGTAACATGCCTGCAGCAGGGTCCTTCCTGCCTGCCCACACTGCCCAACATACCGCCGCCAAACGAGGAATCTTTCTCCATGCGCCGCTGCAGCTCCTTCTTTGTAGCCCACCCGACTCATCTGACGCCATCCAGTCCTTCAACACGCCCCAGACAAGAAAATTTCTTGTGCTAGGTCCCTGTGCTTGTCGTTGGAACTACTACTTATTCACCGTTGTCTCCTCTCCCACCCAGTCCTTGACCACTCACTCCACCATAATCAGAGCAAACACTTTACTGCGACACATACCCTCGCCAGCTTTTAAGCTTACCTAACCATCACCTTGACATCGCACCTCCAATACCCAAGACAAGGATCACCACCGTCGCCATGGCTCTCGGATTCGTTCCCATCGCCCACATTGTGGCTGCCGTCTTCTCTATCATCGAGCTTGGCCTCACTGCCTATGGTATGCTCACAACCTCCACCATGACATGCATCCATTGCTAACTTTGCCACAGTCGCTAGTGCCTACCACAGCTGGTTCAGCAACTGGTCTCGTTCCCCCGATATCGTCAACTTCATCATCTTCAACTCGGTCTGGTCTCTGCTCGTCCTCGCCTATGTCGGCCTCACTCCTCTCTACATGACCCGCCTCTTCCACAAGCTGGTTTCCCTCGCACTCCTCGTCATCACCACCATCTTCTGGTTTGCCGGAGCCATTGCCTACGCTGTCTTCGTCGGTAGCCCCAACTGCGGCTCCAACACTTACTGCGGTTCCTCCCAGGCTGGAGTGGCCTTCGCCTTCTTCATCTGGGCCATCTTCATGTTCCTCACTGTCCTCGACACCCTCGAGGCCATGCGCTCGCGGGGCCACAGCACCAAGTCCAACCACGCCTACCCCGGTGCTTAAATCAAAACCCACCAACCGACGAGTGATGAATGACGGGAGGAATAGTATGCGGTGGATGGTTTCAGTTTCGTTACGCAACGGCCTTTTGAATGACGTGGAAATACCCCCTCGAGTATGAAACGGAGTTATGGGCTTTCATTATCTTTAGTCCAGGGCGTTAGAATGGTTGTACTTTTCCGCCGCAGCCATGTCTGCTTGGCGAATAATAATTCTGATTAAATACTCCCTACATCTTTTGTCACCATGTTCCAGTGATATGAGTGGTCCTGATTTGCTACCGCCTTTAGAATATTCTCTTTCTACCTCTATACTATCAGTGCTATTATTGATACGAGCGTGTCTATCACCTACCTTTCAACAGGCATTCGCCACCTTATCGCAGTTGCCAACCGCCATTTTTGTTAATCGTACGTAATTTTCTACAGTCTGGGATGTTGCCGACAGAAAATCAGGTATGAAGTCTGATGAAGATGCATGTAATAACAGTTGGCTTACCGACCAAGATGGGAAATGTTGCACAAGACCGAATTCTGGAAGTCGCCTTACCAAAGCCCGCTGACTCGCGGAGCTGATATGGGATTCTTGGCAGAACCCGCATTTGACAGACTTTTGGAGACCGTAAGATTAGTCTGCAAACCTTGACATGGTTACAGGAGCAGCCGGCTTGAGGGTCCTGCAAACCATACCAAGCTGGCGGGTGGGCTATCTGCTGCTGGTGATTGTCTGTCTCTCGATTAGATAAGTAACCACCTGCGTCTAGATGATGTCCCAAAGACTGGTAGATTGATCAGGTCAAAAATGAGTGAAACCACCGAGCATTTTCGTACCTCGGCGAAAAGAACATCTCGACCAGCAGCTTCCTTATCGAGCTTCGGTCGGTCAATTGGCGAATTAGAAGGCTTCCCGGCGACACGCAGCGCCTCCCGCAGCTGCAGCGGGGCCATCCAACGGCACTAGTGGATACGTACCCCGGGAGCCCCTCACAATGATCCCGGGCGTTGGAGGGAAACACCGCGAACCCCACGTCGCCTTCTGCACGTCTTTTTGGAGTTTCCCCATGCTCCTCCTGCACTCAATCCCGACAGAGGCCGTCATCGCTTCACCAACACGCTGCTTGTCCCCTTCCGCCAAGCCTCCGTTTGCTCACCCTGCTCTGCTCGGTCTGCCAGATGCACCCCGGAACCATCACCACGTGCTGATAACCAGTTGATCCTACGGCCCACCTCCCAGCCTTTCCGCCCTTCAGCAAAGCAGCGCCGCGACGGCCATGCCGAGTACAACCATGTCGCCCGAAAGTGTGCCTTGAATCTCGTCCAATCTCGACCCATTGGCTCCCCGTACGAACCCGTCAACCTACTTTATCAGACCAAAACATGCAGTAGCGATCCGATTATGGATCCCACAGCGGGGTTCTCGCTGATGGTTGCGCAGCTATCCTTGAGGTAGATTCTTGGCGGCTTTCCCATCTTTTCTACAAAAAGATCGCCGTCCCAGCCTCATTGCTAGCTATCGTCTGCCAGCTTCCTGTCTCTTCAGCTCCAGCCCCAGCTCTCCAACTCCTCGGCCTCACATCAGCGGATCCCCAGCTGATCGCCAAGCTCCCCGCCTGCTCGTTGTCTCCCTGGCCACAGTCAATTGACCCTCCTCGACCGCCGACATGCACTACACTTCCGTCGTCGTCTCCGGCCTTGTTGCCGCTGCCGCCCGTCAGGTCGGCGCCGTCCCTTACCCAAGGTCGGACAACAAGACTGAACCGGTCTACAAGCCCATTACCAACATCCAATTGGGCCCGAGACCCTACTGGCTGATCAACGACATGGACGAAGGCCCCCTCAAGGAGAAGCTGCAGTCGTGCACCGAGCAGTCCATCAAGCCTTCGAGCTGGAGCATTGGTCATCGTGGCGGTGGCACGATGCTCATTCCCGAGGAGTCCGTCGAGTCCAACCTGGCGGGTGCCCGTATGGGTGCCGGCGTCCTCGAATGCGACGTCGCTTTCACCAAGGACCGCGAGCTGGTGTGCCGTCACTCCCAGTGCGATCTCCACACCACGACCAACATTGTCGCCATTCCCGAGCTGAATGACAAGTGCACCACTCCCTTCAAGGCCGCTTCCAACGGTACAGCCGCTACCGCCAAGTGCTGCACTTCGGACATCACCCTCGCCGAGTTCAAGTCGCTCTGCAGCAAGATGGATGGTTTCAATGCCTCTGCTACAACGCCCGAGGACTTCCTCCACGGCACCCCGAGATACCGCACCGACTTGTACGCCACCTGTGGCACTGTCATGTCGCACAAGGAGCACATCGCCATGACCAACGACCTTGGTCTGAAGTTCACCCCCGAGCTCAAGCTCCCCGAGGTCCCGATGCCCTTCGAGGGTAACTACACCCAGGAGATGTATGCTCAGCAGATCGTCAACGAGTACAAGGAGGCCGGCATCGCTCCCGAGCGCGTCCTTCTTCAATCCTTCTGGTACCCTGACGTCCTCTACTGGCTCAAGGCCGAGCCCGAGTTCGGCAAGCAGGCTGTCCTCCTTGACGAGAGCGGCGACACCCCCGAGACCTTCCCCGGGGCCGTCGCAAACCTCACCGAGTTCGCTGCCGCGGGTGTCAAGATCATGGCACCCCCTCTTTACTACCTCGTCACCGTCGAGGACGGTAAGATCGTCCCCAGCAGCTACGCCAAGAAGGCCAAGGAGCTGGGTCTCAAGCTCGTCTCTTGGTCCCTGGAGCGTTCCGGCTTCTTGGGCGACGGAACCAAGGGCGGCTACTACTACACCTCCATCGCCAACGTCACCAATAACGACGGTGACGTCTATAACCTGCTCCACGTCCTTGCTCAGGATGTTGGCGTTGATGCTGTCTTCTCCGACTGGAGTGCGACGGTGACCTACTATGCCAACTGCTTCGGTTTGTTTTAGACGAGACCGGTTAGAATTGTATATGATTGTGTGAGAGCCTAGAGGCATCGGCTAATGACCAACCTGATGATGACCATGACGATCAGTGGTAGTCGGGGTATTCCATAGAGCATAGTGTAGTTTATAATGATATCAGTACGCCTCAAAACAAACAACACAATGAGAACTTGTCTACGTGAGCTATCGTCACGATGCTTGCTTGCGCTATTCTTAACTTGTGGACTACTCAACCCTTTTCTTGATGTTGATAACCGTCACAGTGGATTAATGAGACTAGTCTTTTGTAACATCACCTATACCGCAATTCGCGTTGGAATCAAGGATCGTCCGTCAGCGGGTGGGGTCCACCAGTTCGCCGGCGCCCGGGAGACTTCGAGGGCGGGATATGCAGGGATAAAACTGGAGACGTGCCTTGACATAACGGCAGACAGACAAGGGTCATGGACTGCTCAATTTGACAATATAGCCAGACGGATGAGATACCGCGAGTGGGAAGCATGCGTGAAATGCAGTTATTGTGTAGAGAAACACAAAATCGATCAGGAAAATGGTGCTGAATATTGTATGGTGAAAAGTATATCAGTCCATTTTTGTGTGTGTATATACCGGACTCAAGAATATTGACAAGAAGATAATAAACCACCCTCACATCACCCCTTGGAAACCCTCGCCAGATAAGTAATGGTAGTCATCGAGACGTTTAGACGGAAGGCCAGCCGCCGGACCAAGAGATGACGTTCCAGCCAAAAAGGGTCTGGGAATCGGCGTAGCCAACGTCGGTGTTCATGTAGTGGTAGTAGAGGACGGCGCCGCGCTTGGGGTCGACCAGGACGCCCTGGCCGCCGGGGGCGTAGACCTTGTCATGGCTGGGGAGGAGGAGGGTGCCGCCGCCGGCGGTGCAGCTCTTGCCGCTCTTGTCGGTGTAGGGCCCGCCGACGGAGGTGGCGCGGCAGACGAAGATCTTGTACTCGTTGCCGGGGGAGGGCCGGTTGCTGTCGAGGCCGCAGCAGGAGCCGGAGCTGAAGAAGGCCCAGAAGGTGCCGCTGCGCTCGTAGACGAAGGCGCCCTCGACGGGCTGGGGCGCGGTGGTGTTGAGGATGATGTTGTACGGGTTGCCGTTGGCCTTGACGCCGCCGTTGGTCATGGGCACCTGGAAGATGTCGGACCAGAAGGAGCCGAAGTTGAGGTAGTAGTTGCCGCCGGTCTGGACGAGGTTCGCGTCGATGGCGTTGTAGCGGCTGCCGGCCTTGGAGGCGACGCCGGTGGCGCCGTGGTCCGTCCAGGAGCCGTACTCCATCGTCGGGGAGGTGGCGTAGCCGATGGCCGAGTCCTGGACGCCGAAGGAGGAGACGGTGTAGTAGAGGATGTACTGGTCACCGACCTTGTTCACATCAGGGGCCTACATTATGTGTAAGTAGGCGTAGCTACTGTAGGCCAGTGTGATTGATAGATGTCTTTGACCGGATGACATGTTTTCTCGAGTGTTTGTGTGCGTGCGGACATGTTCATCCGATTATGCGATGAGAGGCGGGGACTTTGTGAAACACTACTCCGACTTACCCAGAGATCGTCGTTACCCTTGAGGTTGATCTTGCTACCCGACGGGAGAGCAGCGCCCTGGTAGGTCCACGGGCCAACCAGGTCGGGGGCCTTCCAGATGCCGATCTTGCTGCCGGTCTCGAAGCGGAAGTAGGTGCCGTCGGAATCGCGACGGACGACGGAAGGGTCGTGAGACCAGCACTGGCCGGAGCAGGCGCCCGGGTTGCCGTACGCCTGGACGGTGGCGCTCAGCAGCGCAGCTGCGAGGGAGAAGACGGGACCGAAACGCATGTCGACGAAGAAGGAAGAAAGCAACCGGCTGAAACGAAAGTGGTGGTGGTGGTGATGGTGGGTTGCTATGAACAGGGTGGCTGGTGGAAGCCAAGAAGGCAAACCGAAACAAACGATGACGGGAATGTTACGATAGATATACCGCCAAGCACCGGGACGAGATCAACCTGACAGCGGGGGAAAGGGGCCGAGATCTCTCCTCAAGCAAACTCCAACACTCGGGACAAGGTTAGAACCAGGTTGTCGGAGGGAGTACGAGGGACAACTCTCTTCAAAGACGTCCACTGGCCACCTCCATTGGCGGAAATTGCCCTGGATGACTGGGAGACACCTGGAGGGGTGATGGGAAGACGGCAATATAGATGGAGCAGCCGCCAGGGAAGACTCCATCAATGAGATGAAGGGTTGGGCTTGAGTGTTGCAGTCGTCCGATCTTGCGTATCTAGGCTCAGCCTGCCGTGGGCCCCGTAGACTCTTTGAGTGCTGCGCCGGGGCCAAACAAGCAATGAAGGACGGGCATGTTGTCTGGGCTAAGCTTTTAGAGTGACATTGAAGATCCAGGGACTGCCGTGCGTGCCGCTGCCAGTGGAGAGAAACCGAGAAAGAAGGAAATAGCTAGGGTCACACAGAGAGACGGACCCAAGAGGCAGGGAGAGGAGGTTGAGTGGAGGGATGATCCGGATAGGGAGGGGAATGCAGACTCTCGTCGTCCCAATGGTGCGCATGAGAGCAAAGTTGCACGAATAAGAGCACTAAGCGCGGTGCGTTTGCTGTACATTCGCCGAGAACTGGAGCATTTTGGGGGGAAAACATCGGGACCTCAGTGAGGGGAATTTGATGTTTGTGAAAGTTGAGAATGCCGAGTGCCGTCCTGCAACATGCAACTCTGCATCATGACCATGTGCTGCTGCTCTTAGTCGTGTTCTCCCCCGCGATTTCAACGAACTTTGAGCAGACGGGCAAATCAATACCGGCGCTTATGCCGCATTAGACATCACGAGACGATTTCGAATGCCGACTTGGCGATCGTGCCTGCGTCGGGAAGCACATGAGGTGGCACACCCACTGGTGCTGACAGCTCAAGCGCTCAAATCAAATGGGGAGGATTCCGGAGTATGAAATTGCACGGGTTGAATGACAGCTTGCGTCGAAACTCCTCCAGTAATCCCTCTTGCAGCTGGCAGAGAGAAGGGCGGGAAGGCCAAAAAGCTGTCGCCCATTTGTCCACTTGCAGGGGTTACACGCAATTCTCAAACGCGATAGACTCGGAAAAGCACCGCATCCTGGGGTCAGTTTTGGGGACTTTGCCGGTCGCGGTGGCATCGTATCTGGAGCCGAGGAGGGTCCAACACGAGGGAAATGGGGGTAAATTAGTGGCAAAGACTGCATTTCTTCTTCATTCTGTTGGTCTGAAATCTTTCATCCCATCTTCCTCGCCATTCTTAAGCTTGATTCTAGAATGGTTCCTTATATGTGGCTTCCACTTGTTGATATTCGGTTGACAGGTCCGGATCAACGCGATCACCGCTGATGATCAGCGGTGCTCGGAGCTTTGGGTTGGGTGAGGGGAACCACGTTATTCAGTGGAGATCGGATTGACAATAACGTGTCGGGACATCCACATCGCGGACCGAACGGCAGCAAGTATTCCCGCGTGAGCCGGTCGACGGATTCTTCTCCTGACTCGGGTTCACGTCGCTGGGGTTGGTACACTTTGAGTCTAGTTTTCGGTCGCCTTTCCTTTCGAGTCGAGTGAAGCTCTCACGACAAAAGACTCGAGAAAACCGATTTCCACTAGCAATATGTATTCAGTCAGGAGGTTCAGGAGGCAGGTGCCACTTGGTGCATGTCTGAGTGATGGAGTTATTGTCGGTCACTTGTCGGTTCTGGGCGCGGCACTCGGAGAATCGGGAAATAGAATCGGGGATGGAGTGGATGACGATGTGGGCAAGCAGTGTGGGCGTCGCGTGGGTTTTGCAGGAGAAAATACTCCTAGGGCCCCTTTCGGTCGGAATTCTGCCCTTTCCACCAAGCGCCAGCAGCGGAACGAGAGGGAGGCGGAGGCCATTGTCGGCGCCGTGCACGCGGGCGGCCCCCAATCCCCAGTTCCCGTCCGCCGTATCCTGACCCGCTGTGTCTAGTCCGGAAGTGATCATCGGGCCCCGTCTCCCGAAGAGAGCTCCGGAGCGCGGAGGAGATTGTGGTGTTCACCCGGAGTCCGGGCGTCTGCCAGCGGGAGCGGGGACGAGACGGCGGCATGCCTTGGCTCAGTGCCGGGCAAAGTGGCCCTGTGATCGGTAGCTTTCCCGGGCAATCCGGCATCACCCACAACACTACCTTCCCGGACACATTCATCATGAAGCGATCGTTTGCTCCCAATAACATTGATGCAGCGTAGTGGCCGACCGACTGCCCTGAAACTTGGCTCTTTACGGTGAGTACAGCGTGCAACGTAGCAGACACATCGCAGGCATGAAAACCCGGCGATGGCATCGTGACAGACCGCGTTTGCAGGACGCCAATCGTCGCTTACAACCTTTCTTTGTCGTGAAACGAGGAAACGCCCGCTGGGATGCCAAACAATTGCAAGCGAGGAGATCTGGGCTGTCGCAGGATGGTGATGCGGAGTGCATGAGGGGGCAGCAAGCCGGCGTGGAAAATGTGACGGATGAGAAATCGGCACGGAGACGGAGGTTTGCGACCCAGGTGCTCGCTCGCTCGCTCAGTGCTGCTGACATCCCCATGTTTCTCTGTTGGTTCCTTTCGCCAGTACATTCTGCGGGCGCAAATCGGCCGACTCGCCGCAGTGCTGCAGGAACAGAGTTTGGATGTCCGAAAGGAAGAATAACAGAGAAATTGCGAATGGCATCTTGTCAATTGCTAGTTTCAATGGCTTTCCTTGCAAGGCCCCCCGTTGATCACCCTAAACTTGGGTCGTCCCTTTTTTTGGCGGCTTCGCCATGTGGTTGGGAGACGATCGGCGCGGATACTCTGGAGAAGTCCAGAAATGAGGATGGGCAGCAAAACGTGGTTGGGCGGGCGCGGGGCGGCAAGCAAGAGGCACAGAGAAAGAGAAAGCGTCCAGTCCCTCGGCATCTTGTCTGCTGCTTTCTTTCTACTGCGGCTTTCCGCATCGAAGGAGGGATGGAATGGGAGGGACGAGGGGGGTGGAGGAATTCGGAGCCCGACGCTCTGGATCCATTACGTTACGAAAAGTTGTCAAACCGGTCCCTGGCGCTCTTTGTTCTGTAGCTTATCTTGGGACGGTGGGTGGTGGCTTGCCAAGTAAAGCAACCTCATCGGTAAACCTTGGTTGTAATATGCAGTATTAACTTCCAGTCCTTCACCTCTCTCTCACCGGCGGCGCGGCAGGGGGGCACGCGATGCTACCTCCAGACCTTGGTCCGCACGTACGGGATGCGACTTGAACCTTTCCGGCCGTGCTCTCTTTCCCTCGCCCGGGGTGATGCTCATTGTGGTCTGCGGGAGCTCGCTCAACCAGATTGATGACGGTGGTGCTCTGTGTGTGTTCCTGGCTTTCCTGCACCGCCCCCTTGGGCTTTCGGTGATCCTTCAACAACGGGCATTCTGCCTACCTGGAGTCCTGGATGGACCAAAAAGATGCTTGGATCACCAGGCGGCGGGGTCGAGGCCCCTAGCAAGCAAGCCACTATCTCCCAGTATTCACAGACTTGACTTGATCCTTCTGTCTAAGAGTGACAGCCCGGGCCACAAGAAACGGGCGTAGAAACGTCTGTTCTTGCAAGCAACTTCTTCCACGGACCATCCGTTCAGCCCAAGTCAAAGACGACAGAACGCACAGAAGGGAGGGCCTGCGATGGTGATGCTGGGCCATGTCCAGGACCCCTTGATGACACGGGCGGGTGGGGGATGCAAATATTGGAACTTCCAAAGATCCTTTCAGTCATCAGGGGACTAACTACATACCTTCACCGGTGGGCAGAAGTTGGATAGGATCCATGATAGCAATGGCTATGGAGAGGGTGAGGTGAAACGAGTCCTCTGCAGACTGCAGCATGTCGGCCCTGGAATGCGCCCATCTCTTGCACAACGCGGAGACCTTTCTTCTGGACGATTCCCCTTTTGGGCTGCTGATCCGGCTCTAGCAGTGGTGCTTTCCGACGCCAGAAAGTCACCATCGACCGCCACTCCGGGAGGAAGACCTTGCGAAAGGTACGGTATGGTGGTGGTAGTGGTGGTGGCCGTCCTCGCCGAGCTCACGCGATGTGGCGTCAACCCAGCATCGAAGGATTGAAGCCGATGCCCGCGGATCCAAGCACCATCTCGAGGGCCAACAGGTCGGTCGCTCAGTCGCAGCAGCAACTGTGGTCCCCTGGTCATATAGCTGAAGGTGCAATATGTGCAATATCAAGGATTGTTGGATTGATGCATGCACTGCGCATGGCACGGCAGGGTAGTTTTGGGTGCAATGGGCCACCAGAGGCGATGGGCCGATGCAAGAAATTGGGCAGCTGCTGGATGGGGGCAATGAAGCGATGCAGTGGAGAGATGAAGACCGGCCTTTCGGGTATTACGTGCAAAGCAAAGGCAGCCTTGGGCCGTTCAGGAAGTTCACTACGACCCGTATCATGGGGATAGGGGGCGAGCGGGACGGACGGCAGGGCTGCAAGGCCCGTGAGTGTTGTCCAGGCCGTTGGACGCCGCCTGTGGACTTGAGGAGCAAGAAGATGACGGCCGACTTCACCTGCATTAGTGCGGCTGCCAGGGGCATGCGGTTTTGCTGATAAGGATGTGGATGTGCGAGCTCAACAACGGTCTGATATGCTCTGGTCTGGTCTGATCTGGTCTGGTCTGGTCTGAGGTTCATGGGCATCCTTTGCTCTGTTCGTATGCGAGGCGAGTATGGCGGAAGAGAGAGAAAAGGGGAGGGAAGAGGGCCAAGGAAACACATGGAGAGACAAAGAAGCATGGAAATGATGAGTGCAACAGTTGCTGCTGTTTGCGTCTTGGGACCTTCCGGTTGTCCATTGCGATGTGCAGCAGCAATCCAATTGTTGGGCCCCTCCCTCACCTATTCTACCATAGACTAAAGCCCTGGGCCGATGACGACCGGGGGGGGTTTTGCTGTATTAATGGAGTTGAGTTGCATCGTTGGACCCTCGGCGATAGGGTCCCTGAGGATACGACCCAAAGGTTCGGGTTATTGAAACACATCGGTAACAACATAGCTGTGTAAGGCAGGCAGTTCGCAGAGGGAGAGGTGGAAGCCTCGGATGGAAGGACGATTTCCTCTGTTTGGGGGCCGATACGGAGTCGCATGGAGACCGGGGATATTGGATTTTTGCATGGGTCGATTTTTGTCGCTGTTGGTGACATTGACGATGGCGGTCGTCGAGACGGGATGCAAAAGAAGAGGCGACAACCATGTCAAGGTTTTACGGCGATAATATGCAGTAAATTACCGTTCAGCAGAATTGAAAAGTCAAATTGAACTGGACAACAGACGGACCGGCTGCCAGAGACGGGCCGCGTATTGTCGGACGGCTTCCCCCCCCTCCCTTCATCAATTTGCCAATGTCATTTCAATCAATCAATCAATCAATCAGGCGTGGTCAGCAAAAGCCCGTAATCGATCACCAAAGCCAGGGCCTGGATCCTTTGTCCCAGTGTGCGGTTCGCTGGTTCTGGGCTGCCCTTTTCGCAGAGGTTGATCCCTGTCCGGCGGCCGGGACCCCTTGTTGGCGCAGAGCTGCCGAATGTGCCTATCGGAAGCGGACTTTGATGGCATCTTGGGCTGGCGTTGAGTTGAGGTGAGCGTCTGTCAGAGAGAGACTTTGCCAGTCAGACCAGAGACCGAAAGACTGAGTGGTGGACTGCAGATGAGACGACGGGAGACTGAGATGGTGCTGCAGGAGGAGGCAGCGATCCGTCTGGTCGACGGCATCCCGTCACAGTGTCTCCAGTAAGACCGGTCGAACCAATGCAATGCAGTAAAAGCCCCTCCATCCTCCATGCTCGCCTTCGCGGGACCCATGGGTAGGGCAGCATTGATCAAGCATCCATGGTAGGATCAGAGTTCACCTACTGCAGATAGGCAGAAACGGGCTGGGGGTTTGGTTCCGCAGGCCAAGACATGATTGACCGAAAAGAAAGTGGTCGTCTTCCCCAGGCCATGTACTATGTATGTGCTAGTAGTATTCTCGAGCAAGGTAGACACGTAGAGTGCAGAGTACGAATAACCGAAGGTAAGTAAGGTATGAACGGCGTTGGATGCCCGGTTCAGCATGGCATGCTATGGTGCCGACGGCGTTGCTTAGCCTTGGTCCACGACGGGAGCCAAAATGTGATATCTGGGGGACGTATCCTCCCACCACCACACGCGCGGCCTTCTTTTCAAGTGCTGTTCTCCGCGTCCTATGGTTCTTTCTGGTTCCTTCCTTTCTTCTGGTTTCTTGGCTTTCTGCTATTTGTTGTGTCTGCGACTCCGGAGAGACACGGTGAAGAGGAGAGAGAGAGAGCGAGAGAAGAGAAGAAACGAGAGGAGAGCGCGCGGACTCATTTCGGTCGTCCGAGGCCCAAGACCATTCCTCTCCCTTACCGAGCCGGCAACACAATAGCGACACGCAGCGGGCGCAATCGACGTACAACACGCACACCTCAAAGACGCTACGGAGTCGAGGGAATCCTGCCAGGCACGAGAGAGGCTCTGATCGGTGCCCCGAACGCAGGCCGCAAACATCTGCGATTCAGCATCATCGAAGACATATCAACCGGGCACGACCAGCCACGTCGAAAGGGGACATCCGTCAAGAGGTAAGGAATCATTCATGGTTCTCTTCGACTGTCGGCACAACCACGCGCAAGACAGGCACCGAAGTCCTCATCAACTGTACACACCCAACAAGCCCGAGCATATCACTGCCTTGCGCAACACATAGACGCGATATCCGATACACAAAACCCGCTACCTGGATTGGCAATTCGTGTTTGTCACATTGAAGGAGAAGAAACAAAACAAAAGCTGGTGAGGCTTCAGTCCAGAAATTCGACCGCATCCAATTCGACCTCGACCCAATAGGAATCAAAGCAACAGCGCCTTGGACCAGTCATCTTCCGCATCCGCCATCACCAGCGGGCGCAACAGACGCACAAGACGCTGAAGCGGGCAACCCTCCAGAGGCACAGCTGCTGCCGATTGGCCCCGGCGGCGCCTCCCAGCTCCCCCCGCTATCCCCACCTCGGCCGTCTCGGCGCCTCTCATTGGCCTTTTCGTCCATTTCTCTTTCTTATCGGAGCTCTCTCATTGCCCGATTCGAGAGTACGTACCGCTCGCTTAATCTCAGCTTTCAGGGGACCACCTGCCGCAACTTTCTGATTTCTGAAGGTGCGCCTGCCTTTCTGAAGGAAGAAGGTAAGGGTACCTCTGCCTTATCTTATCGGCCACATAAGACCCGGCCGCCGACACGCCGCCGCGCCGTCACTTTCCGTAGATCATAGGTCATACCTTTGGTCAAAGGCAAGGTCGCCGCCAGACTTCACCTCCTCACCTCACACGTGTCTGGCTTCTCTCACGGCTTGAACCCCAGACACCGGGGCCACCGCCGCCCCTTGTCGGCTACTCTGCGTGACTGCTCCCCGTGAGCTTCATCGCCCTGCTTTACAGCCGCAGCCGCCGCCGCCGCCAACATGTCCGGCCGAAGCGCCTATGTGCGCAAGAAGATCACCCAGACCGAGAAGGACAAGGCGAGAGCAGCCTCGAATCTCGGACCCGGAGGACCAGGAGTAGATCCAAACGACTTTGCCATCCCTGATTTTCCTCTGCCCCAGACCGGCGCTTCGCTGCCCGTCGGCACCGGCATCGGAACCACCAACGCCCGCTTTCTCAAGTTTTCGGAGCCGCCCCGTGATGTCAAGATCGGCACCCCCAGCATAGGTAGCGGGAGTGGGAGCAGCGCCGATGGCCGCCGGGACGCCGCTTCCGGTCCCTTGGACGACTTTGCCTATGCAAGGGCAAGGAGACCCACCATCAAGACGGAGGACGTCTCCGGCATCGAGAAGTCTGGCCTGAGGAGCAGGCTGGATAAGAAGAGCGAGGATGTGAGACGAGGGCTCGCCAATACTTTCACCTTCAAGCGCAAGAACAAGGAGCCTGAGTTCCGTCCCGAATCTGTCGCCACCGTGAGGCCAGGCCAACACCATGGCTCGGCACCCCTTTCACCAACCGAGCCCGAGTACACATATGAGCAGTTTAACATGGATACTATGCAACAGATGCAGCTGCAAATGCACATGCAACAACAACATCAGCAGCAACAGCAACAACAACAACTACAACAACAACAACAGCAGCAGCAGATGCGGTATCAGGAGATGGACCTGCCCATGTCACCACCACCAGCCTCGAAACTGCCGCCTGTGCCGACGACGCCTCCCATCAAGCGATGGATTGGGGCCGGGAGACCGATTCAAAGATGGAACAAACTACGAAAAGACCCCGAGCTCTGGGACCCCAACGGAGATGTCTTGGTCTTCTTCGGGCACAAGGGACAAAACCCGAGACCGAACCCTTCTTTCAGGCTGTCGTCCCACAT
This sequence comes from Colletotrichum theobromicola, assembly GCA_014705045.1. NCBI lineage: Eukaryota > Fungi > Ascomycota > Sordariomycetes > Glomerellales > Glomerellaceae > Colletotrichum > Colletotrichum theobromicola. Next base: position 127,398 of record JABGLZ010000789.1, read on the forward strand.
CATCGAGGCAACTGAGTCGAGATATCTCATTACACTCCTCCGCGAGGGCACCACGGAGGAAGACATTTACATGCCGCCATCACCGCAAGGAGCGCCTCCCATGCTACGACCACACATGGGTCGCGGCCAGCCGACACCACCAATCTCCGAGGATCTTGGAGAGGCTGACGGCCAGATCTCTTACGAGATGTACTTCCCCACACCCGCGAACATGACCAAGGTAGAGCAGATCCGAAGTCAGATCACGACGAGGAATGTGTTTGCCCTGCTATATCATGCATCACTCGTCGGGCTGTCCTTGTATCAGGCCCTGTCAGACCTTCACATGCGACTCGACGCGTACCTGCCTGCGGACTCGGACAACGTCGGTATGATTCTCAACTTCCTGTCCGCTCGAGGCATTGACGACGTTCGCAACGACCCAGAAACGGCGGTAAGCTTGCTGGCATGGTCTGAAGGCCAGGCAGTGAGGTGGGAGGAAGGCTGGCGGGAGAGCTTCTTGCACTGCGCTGGCATGTACAGTCAGCTGGAGCAGTGCGCTGATTTCAAGGAGCTCACACCCATCACCAGGGCGCTCCTCGAGCGTGCTTGCCTTGAGACACAACTTCGAGTACAGGCGGCCGAAGAGCGTCTTGCCGAGTTTCAATACGGCGACATGTGGCCGGCGGGTATCAATGGCCCATCCAAGGCAGCTGCAGACCGTCTTCAAAAGTTCTTCCTCAACCACTACTCACGAGTCCACGGATGCTGGCCGCCAGCACCGACAGCAGGTCTACCGGACTCCGAAGGGGAGGATATGTGGCTCACAAGGAGCGTCGCTCAATTGCTCCAGAAGGACTTTGGTGCCCTTTACGACTACCTCGTCAACCGTGACATTGTCTGGGACATGTCTGAGGCTCGTTCGGGACGCAAGTGGATGATGCAGAGTGAGAAGGACAAGGGATTCGATGCCGACATTGACATTCCCATGACGGACATGCTTGTTGAATACGACAACAAGCTGCGCTTCCCGCACATTCCACACCCTTATCCTCTTGTCCCGGAGTCGATCACTCCGGCTCCCAGCCCCAAGGACTCATCAATGTTCAAGAAGAAGAACGCGCCCGCAAACAATAGAGGCGGCGCGTTGGAACGACGAGTACAGCTGGCGTACACGGAGGCGACCAACATTTACATTTTGGGATCGGACTTTACACAATCCGACCTCATTGACGCATTCGTCAAGTTTGAGAAGAGTGACAGCATCACAGAGGTGGACCCTGCAGTAGCCAGACGGGGCCGTTGGGTTTTGATTTACGGCATCCTACAGACCCTGGCTAGTGTGTCGGTGGACGCTCCCAACGTTCGGTACCGAGACGACGTCCCGTACCACCTGTCCCCCCGCCTGAAGGGTACCAGAGTACCGCCTTGGAAGGGATCAGGCACACCAGACGAGGCGTCGCATGAGCTGTCGCATTGCTGGGTTGTCCAGAATACGTGGAACAGCCAGAACAGCAGCGGGGCGGAGAGCTCTGAAGGGGGCTCAGGCAACACCAGCCCCATTCAGGGTGTCGGCCGGCCCTTTGCGTACACCCGGGCTCCACCGTCTACAACGTCGCGGGGCTCCGGATACCAGACCCCGGCGGCCCGGTCCGTCCACTCGGCAGGGTCTGCACCGCCTTTTAGCTCTGCGTACAGCGTGGTCAGCGAGAGCGATACGAACAGCAGTATCCGCACCCCAGCCTCCCACCGCCCCGCGGCCAACATGCGCCGAGCGCAGTCCCGGGACAACGCCAAGACGCTCGGCGGCGGACCGGGCAGCTTGCGCAGCGCCACCACCTTCGGCATGGACCGTGGCGAGGGCATGGAGCTGCCGGTTCGCAGACGAGACTTTAGCGCGGCGAACGACGGGAACAGCTCCCATGGTGGATACGTGCGGTCCAACACGTCGAGCCATGCTCACCTCCCTCTGCCTGGTAGCATTACCGGGTCCGGGGGTTTCCTTGTGCTTGACGACATGGTGGACTCGAGGAGCTCGAGGAGCGGCGGATATGGCCGACAGGCGCAGCGGGAGAGCGTCGAGACGGACAGCATGTCGCCACGGATCCGGGACTTTGACCTGGACGTAATTGACGATCATGAGCCGTGAAGAGACGAGTGAAGTGAGGCATGTGGGAAGAGCCAGCCAGGTACGACGGGATGACAGAACCATGTACGCGTATGGGGGGGTTTAAAAGGAGGATGTTTTGGACGGGAATCTAGGCAACCGGGATATGAAAGGAACGACGGGTGTAGGATTTCCTCGATCTGTCGCCATTTTACTTACGAGGCTCATGTCACGATAGACCAAAAGTTGGACGTAGCTGTATCTACTAGAGTGATACCCGGCGATTGCAGGTTCCTGGTGGTATCATGTGCAATGTAATGTAGTGTTGCTCGTCAGAGTCAAATAATGCCTGAGGGGATAACTGAAGAGGACGGATCATTTCCCCGTCCCAGATCACTCATGCGCGTCTCTGGGCTGATTGACAGATCACCGCATCAGAATCTCGATGGCCGATGCTACTAGGCAAGCGCGCCGTTGGGAGCCCAGGAGGATACAATGCTGACGTGGACAACCCAAGTCAGGGTCCAAAGATGGGCAGGACGGCTGCCGACGGGCCGGTGATGGTCGAGGGGACTGACTGATGGTGACTTCGCCATGGGACTTCTTCATGCCGCCCATTGATGCCTCACCGACACACTACCGGTATCCAAACGGAGCTAGAAGCGGGATGGCGGTGGTGCCTCGCATGGCATCGACTCCACGTGGGACCGCGTTGGGCCGTAACATTGGGAAGTGTGGTGTCCAGTTGGAAGACGGCGGCAGCGGGCGGCGGTGTGGAGATGCGGCGGACGGGTCCAGAGCCGTCGATGGCCGGGTGGGTTTTCTGCAGAAGGGAAGGGCGCGTTAGGTGAGACACAGAACGAGTGGACAGAGTCGAACGAGTCAGTGGAGTTCGGTTCAGTGTCCCAGCCCAGCCACCTCATCGGGTCTCCGCTATTCTTTTTCGTCCTGTTCTTTTTTTATGTGGTTTTACGGGCGGTGAGGGCAGACAGGACGGGAGTGTTTGTTTCGGGCGGGAGTCTGTGCCGTGTAGGGTAGAGTAGACGAGTCCCAAGGAGAGAGACGAGAAGGTGAGAGAATGCGCGTTGCGATGATGGGTTTGGTCATGGTGCATCTCATGGTGCTCGAATGGTGGAGTGGGGGTCGCTCGTATCATTGGTTGGTTCATCTTGAGAGCACAGCACACTACCGGTGTCAATTGGTGTGTTGTCACTGCTGGCCGGGAAACCAAGGCGGTAGACTACTTGGTAAGGTAGCCTGAAGTTGGTAGCAGTAGTGTACGTTAGTGGTGGTCAACCTGGGAAGACCCTGAAGTGAAACGGGAATGAGGGAGAGAGGGACAGAGGGCCAGGAATGTCGGTCGCAGTGTGCTTCTTTGTTCTCGCGATTCTAGACCGTCAACGGTCGTCAGGTACGTATCTGTGATGGACGGGTTTGACATGGGTTGTGTGAATTGGCAAGATGCCGTTGGGTTAAACGGGGGCTGCTCTCCCGGATTGACAGGGCCGATGGACAGATGATGAGCGCATATCTTCCAGGTGCAAGCCTTGATCTGCTGGGTGACGACAGCCTACAGACGGGTGCAGATGCAGTTTGTTCATCTGCAGAGAGAGAAAGAGGTGGTGGCCTCGGTCGGACATGGCATCTCGCTGGAGCTGAGCTAAGGTAAGCTGGGAAATGGGAAATCCATGGGATGCACCTTCGGAAAGTGGTGGTGGTGGTGGTGGTAGTGGTGGTGTTCCTTCCCTCCTCAGTGCCTGTGGCTGTCTCTTGCTGCTGTTGGATGGGCGACCGAAAAAGGAAGCAGCGACTGCCGATCCTCGACGTCATAGCAACCGACGCAGGGAAGGTCCTGTCTGTGTCACTGTTTGACGGCGGTTTGCGAAAGAGCAAGAGCTCCGAGGGTGTTTACTGATGGCAGCCGTCAATCCTTGATCGGAAGGCCGTGCCCACGTTTACTTTCCACAGGTACGGATAGTGCCTTGCTCTACTGCAATTCAGTTCAGCCCAGCCCGAGGAACTGCTGCACCGAGCTGCGCCATGCCTCTTTTTCTTTCCATCTCTGTCTGTCTGTGTCCCGCAACACCGCTGTAATTAATACCACGACTAGAGTCGATTAAATCCAACGCCAACAACACAGACAGAAACAAAAACAGACACACATCAGGCCGCCTTGCCTTGCCTTGCCGGCATCCGCTGCAATCGTTTGCTTCGTCGGTCACTTCCTCAGTCGTCGTCGACTTCGTCAAGTCAGCAAGCAAGCAAGCCAGGCAGCCCTGTCCAACCCAACCTGCGAGCAGAAAAAACTGGGAACCATCCCTGCCACCTCTTTTTTCTTCTGCTTCCTTTTCCCACCTCTGCAGTCTCTTTCGACGATGCCACCATCTCCAGGGTCGCATCTTGCAGGCCGGTGCATTTGCAGCCAGCCAGGACGGCCAGCCAGACAGCCTCCAATGCGACTCTGTATCTTTTTCGCTTCGCTTCACCATCCATGACCTTGACCACTGTGATCCAGCCCAACCACCCCCAATTCCACCTTGCCCTGCCCTGCTTTGTTGCTTTGCTTCCCATTTCCACCACTACGCAACTCCGCGACTCTGTTCCATTCATTCTATTTGCTGCCCGTCCTTGCTTGTCATGACTTGCTGACCCCCCCTTGGCCTGCATCCGCTAACATTGACACATTGGCTTTTCTCTCACTCGCACCCGACACACGCCAAAGAGACCACCGCCTCGTTGACGCACCTCAAATCTGCTGCGCCGGCATCCATTCCGTACTCGTACCTTACTTGCCTGGCCCCAAACTACTTAACCACCCCCATCCCAACCACCCTCCTTCGTCCGAAGCCCTTCTAGAGGTTCTGCTTCTTCTTCTACCCTCCCGTCCCTCACCTTTCCTCCCGACAACCTGTCTCACTCTGCTCCGTGTCAGACAGCACCAGCAGCAGCGTCCATCCCCGAGAGCTCCCGCGCCCCCTCGCCGGACTTTCCCAGTCTCAGACCAAGCATTGTCCGCCCTCATCGGCCGCACTACCGTCGCAAGCGCATTCGAAGCGCATCCTCACCAACGCGTCGCAACTTTTTGAGAACTTAGCGCGCCCTCGAGGCAAAAGTCGCCCATCATGCTGTTCGCGATGGCTTTCGCGGGAACGCGATTCCTGCAGATCATCACCTTGGTAAGTCTCTCACTCACCTGGATTCGCTCACCTCACCCTCACCACCAACCCAATTCTCGCGACAATTTGCGCCCAGAATGAATTGAGAATGAGACCAAAAAGTCTAACACGCCGCCAAACAGATCCCCACCATGGGCATGCTCGCCTGGTTCGTCGACGGCTTCGTCAAGGCCAACGTCATCGTCCCCAACTCCATCCTCGTCCTCTTCATCGTCTCCGTCCTCGCCCTCGCCTGGGCCATCTTCACCCTCTTCAGCTACCACCGCAGCAGCGCAAACGCCCTCTTCGTCGCCGTCATCGACCTCGGCTTCGTCGGCGCCTTCATCGCCGCCGTCTGGTACCTGAGGGGCATCAACTGGGTCGACTGCACCGACCTGTCCCGCAACGGCCAGTGGACCGCAAATTTCCCCGGCCTCTTCTCCATCTCCGGGCCCCGCCTCAGCTTCATCACCAACAAGCCCTGCGCCATGCTCAAGGCCTCCTGGGTCTTCGGCATCATCAACTGCATTCTCTTCTTCTTTACCGCCGCCCTCGCCTGGATGCACGGCGACCACCTGTCAAAGAGCTACGAGCGCAAGTACTACCACCGCGGCCACCACCGCCGTCACCGCAGCCACAGCCACCACAGCCGTCGCAGCTCCCACTCCCGCCGTGTCTACGTCTAGACATTTGGACGACAACGCGGGTTCGACGATGGAGCGCATGCGCATGTACGCAACCAATAGAATGAGAAGAAAAATGTGTGATGAGATTATATACTATACCATGGAATGACACGATTAAGATGTATGGGAGGACCTTGTGTGTGAGAGAGAAGATTTTCAAAGTTTGTTGCTAAAGGTAGCAACTGACTGGCGTATTTATTCGGTGGAGGACTTATTTCATGATGACGAATTGACGACTTTGAGTCAAGTACTGTCTCCTTCTCTTCCCCCGTCTCATTTTGCACCATTGTCTTAATATTTTTCCATATCCTCGATGACGATGCATCGGTCTGGCTGGACCGATCGAGCGTCTTCTCTCTCATGTACACAGAATGAATTTCCCGAACAGACAATGAAGAAGAAGAACAAAATGGACATGATCATGAATGAATTGGTATACCGCCGCCCCTCTCCATGTGACCCATATGTTGTTCCCTCGCCATTTTTTGTTGAACTTTTTGAAAAATAAACAGAACCAAAACCGTCAGAGAGGTGTACATTTATGACCTGCCGGCGTCCTCGCCGACAGTGTACCCACGCGCCACACCACTCCTGCCCTCCTCGACGAGCGTGCTGCTCTCCTCGTCGTAATCTGTCCCCAGACCTTGCCACGTCCTTTGCGACCGCAGGTACTCGGCGCCAGGACTCAGCACGCCGTTGATCGTGGCCACCTCGCCCACCTCCCGCTTCACCAGCGCCGACTGCTGGCCCGGCTTCGCGAGGCTCTCGCCGTTCGTCTTGGCCGTCTCGTTGGCGGACCGCACCGGCATCCGCATCGGCCGGCTGCTCACCAGCTTGCCCGTGCGCAGGTCGTACTCTGGCGGCGCCGACTCGTCCTCGGAGCGGTCCTCCTCCTCCTCGGGCTTGGCCGCGTCGTGGTCCAGCTTCTCGATCCCGCCCCACCACTCGACGCCCCATACCCGCTCGCTCTCGGGCTTCAGCGCGACCTCCAGCTCGAAGGGCGTGATGACGGGCTTGAAGAAGCCCGCGTCCTCCTCCACCAGCCCGCTCTCCCAGCACCCAACGACAACCCACCCGTCGACCTCGGCGAAGTTGGCCAGCTTGGCGGCGTTCAGCTTGCCCACCACGATGGTGTAGCTCTTCTTCCCTGCCTCGGAGATGCGCCGCCGCAGTAGGTCGATGCTGGGGAGGTAATTCGACACGGAGAGCGTGTTGACGAGGATGCCCACCACGCCGGCCGTCGCCAGCGTCAGCACGCGCGCGAAGCGGCGGCGGAGCAGCGCGTTCGTCACCCGCGTCGGGTCGTCTATGGAAAGGTTCTTGGTGGAGAGGACGTGGAGGGAGGCCATGCGGGTCTGCAGGGCGAGGAGGAGCGCCGGCGGCGGCGTCGAGATGTGGAAGAGGGAGTACTGCGCGAGGTCGGCTTCGGGGGTCTCGTCGGCGGAGGCGCCGACGATTTTGCGGTTGGGGATCGTGCCGGCGGGGTTGTGGACGACTTCGGTGTGTAGGAGGTTCGTGTAGCCTGACTCCTGCAGTCTGGCAAAGAGCGGGGAGACGTGGTCTTGGTACGTTACGTCGGCGACGATGATGACCTTCTTGTCCTTGTCGGGGAACTCCTTCGCGAAGGCCGCGGCGGTCTGCTCGATGTCGAGGGCGTGGCGCGTGAAGACGTAGATGACGGGTAGCCTCGAGGTCGGCGACAGGCACGAGCGGCCGTAGTGCACGACGACCTGCGCGTCGACGTGCTCGGCCGCGATCTCGTCGACGCAGCAGGCGCTGTAGGACGTGTCGGCGAGGACGTAGACCTTGTGTGTGTCGGGCGTGCCGAGGGCCTTTGTCAGCGCCTCTGCGACCCACGTCGCGTCGCAGAGCATGGCGTCGGGGAACTGCAGGCCGACGCGGGTCCAGCCCTTTTCTGTGATCTCGCGCGCGGTGCGCTCGATCTCGTAGATGGTAAAGAGGTCATCGTCGCTGCGGGACGCGAACGGCGGGGGCTCGGGGGTCGGCGTCGGGTCCTCGAAGGTGTGCTCGGCGGGCGTCGAGAGGACGGGCGGCGCTGCGAGGTCTGCCATGGCCGCTGGCTCGGGCGTGGGAAAAGTTTGTTGTTTGGAGGAGTGGTGGTGTGACAGAGGGCAGGCGACGGATGGCGGGGTTGTGATGGCGGGGTACAAATTAGAAAAAATCAAGGTGAGCTCACCGAGTCACCGAGGTGCAGCTTGGTGCACAGACCACCTACAGCACATTCGAAATGTTGGCCTCCGGATTGGTCGGTTGCCTGGTGTTCATCCAGTTTTCAGAGACGACACAGGACGAGGACGAGAATTGCAAGGACAAGCACACTCACAAGCAAGGACGAGAACAGCGAGGACGAAAATAGCAAGGACGAGAACAGCAAGGAGGACGAGAACAGCAAGGAGGACGAGGATAGCAAGGACGAGGATAGCAAGGACGAGGACGAGGATAGCAAGGACAAATATGAGCAATCGAGACAATCATCGGGGGGTCAAGGGCTGGGTTGTTGTATCTGCGAATCTAGGTACATGTAGCCTTTTCCCAGCTCCCTCCCAGCTTTCCCTCCCAAATTCCAATCCATGAATGCGTCAATTTGTAGGCGTGACGGCCGTGAGGTTTGTTTAGGCAGGTGACTCCCACCTGCATTATTCCTGGCTCATGGCTACCAAGGACTTCCTGTTGTAAGCGGGGCGGAGGCAATGATCGCAACGCAAGCGATGATGACAATGGTAGACGAAGATACTGAAAGAAAACTTGTGGACCAAGTGTGGATGTTAGCGAACCCAGTGTCCCGTCAAACCCAAACATCTGACGACGCAGTCTGGTTGTGTCTACGTCGAACGTGCGACGGGGCGGGCTCGTCGATCGGGTTCACGGCAGGTCCCGGCATGTTGTGGTACCGAGACAGCCAGGCCTCGCGGTATTTGACCCATCGCGGACCAAATTCAAAGTCTCCCTTCTCGTCACCTCCGTTGGGGTAATTGAGAAGTCGCTTGGGGGTTGCCAGCGGGTTCCACATGTCCTTGGGCGCACCAAGGACGTGGACGGCGTTCGCCCACCAGGAACCTTGATCCCATGGATTAAACGTTACCGTGACGTAATGGTACGTCCAGGTGATGCGGCCGTTCGGTCCAACGTACTTGTCGGCGATGACCATGGGCCATGCCTTCTCCTCTTCGAAAGTTCCCTCCTTCAAGACGATGTTCCTGAAGACCAAATCTTTGGCGAGGTAGTAGAAAGGGGCGAGGAAGACAAAGAGAATGGTGACGAGTGCGGAAATGATGGTAATGGCGCCGGCGGCCAGCAAGCTGACGTTGAAAATCGAGAAGCAGACCACGAGGATGATGTTGAGGAGGGACCACAGAAGGAGGTATGTCTGCATGAGGATGTAAGGCTTCAAGGTGGGCATCGAGACCGGTCCCCACATCCAGCCGCAATAGTGGTCGGCACAGGGGAGGCAACAGTCGACGCCAGTGGCCAAATGGTAAAGAC